>JASAMX010008488.1:0-10951 GCA_030248175.1 Microlaimidae sp. YZB2_3
GAAATACCCCATTTTTAGTACTGGGACCCCCAAATTTTAGAGGGGTGTCCGGGGTACCCCCAAATTTTAGGGGGGTGTCGGCTATAATCGGGATTTTGGGTGGTATAACCTCCCCAACCCCCTCTACCCTCTGCCCACCCATGGGTGGACCCCACCCTACCTTGTTGTTCATTTATGAGTGACTTACTGGTCTTCTGTGCGATAGTATTACAGGCAGCCTGCTCTCTACTCAGTTTTTCTCCGAACTGCTCCCGTCCTTCGTTGAAACGCCGCTCCCCCGAAGGCAGTTGGAACACCTGAAACACAAAATAGATTTTAATATTAATACTTTCCCGTTTTGAAAGTGCGGTACCGAGTCAAACATTTTGTCTTCGATTTTTGTTATTTTTGTGAAAACCTTACTCCTAACCATAAATATTTTTGGTCGGGTTCGCTAGGGGAGGTCCACCCCCGGGTGGAAGGCTAAAAATTTTTAGAGGGGGGGGTCCGGACCACCCTGGCCTTTTAGGGAGGGTTGACCCAAAATTCAAATTTAGGGGGGGGTCAGGGGGTCCAATTTTTTAACAAAATTTTAACAAAACTCAATAATTTAAATGTTTTTAGTCTTATATTAAATTTTATGTACAAAAACCGCCTATTTAGGTCTAAAGTGTATTTAAACACTGTTTTTAACTAAAAAACCATGTTTTTGACAGTAAATAAAAAAATATACTTCCAAATTGGTCGGAAGGCGGGAAGGGCGGAGGAGGGGGGTGCATAGGTGTTTTTGGTCGGGTCCGATAAAGGGGTACATTCCCGGGTGGAAGGCCAAAATTTTTTTTTTTGGGGGGGGGGGGGGGTCCGGACCCCCCTGGCTTTTTAGGGGGGTCGACCCCGGGTGCGAGATTTCAAATTTAGGGGGGTCAAGGGGGTCCAATTTGATCCAAATCCAGGTCCAATTAATTTTAACTCAATAATTTAAGTGTTTTTAGGTCTAATATTGAATTTTATGTAGTAAAACCGCCGATTTAGGCCTAAAAAGTGTATTTAAACACTGTTTTAACTAAAAAACCGTGTTTTGACAGTAAATAAAAAATATACTTCTAAATTGGTCGGGAGGGTGGGGGGTCAGGCCGGACCGCCCTCGAGCTTTTTGGGGGGGGGGGCTCTGAATTTTTTCTAGGGGGTCCAAAATTTTCTCTAGGGGGGTGGACCCCGCTGTCCCCCCCCAAAAAAAAATACCTATGCTGCTGACCCCAATAGCC
This sequence comes from Microlaimidae sp. YZB2_3, assembly GCA_030248175.1. NCBI lineage: Eukaryota > Metazoa > Nematoda > Chromadorea > Desmodorida > Microlaimidae > Microlaimidae sp. YZB2_3. The sequence continues at coordinate 1,245 of JASAMX010008488.1, forward strand.
CAAAAAATTTTTTTCATTAAAATATTTTCAGTGGTTCCGGCGATATATATGTCCCTCCAAAAATGGCGTTTTTCGACAATATGTACTGTAAAAAATTGCTCAAAGGGTATTAAGATTTAAATTAAAAAAATATACACTCAAAGAAAGCCTTTCTACTTTAATTTGATACCTTGATCGTTATAATTGGTGCAGTATTTGTCGAGATATTGCCTTTCCCGTACAAAAAAACCCGAAATTTTTTTTGTTAAATTAATACAAAGTGAGGCAAAAAGGTTGGGCAAACCTTATCAAATCACTGGCGTTGTTTGGTTTTTTTTAGGAAAAAATCGCGGATTTTTTTTGTACGCGAAACGCAATATCTTGACAAATACTGAACCAATCTTAACGATCAAGGTATCAAAATTAAAAGTAAAAACTAACCGCTTTCTTTGAGTGCATATTTTGTAAGTTAAATTTTAATAACCATTAAACAACGTTCAAGTACGAAATTATCGAAAAACGCCATTTTATGAGGGTCATATCTCCTAAATCACTACATATTTTTATAAAAAAATTTTTGTAGGCTATTGGGAGCAGGGGTAAGGTTTGCACAAAAAATAATCAAAATGAAACACAAAAAGTTTGACTCGTTCGTTACCGCACCTTTAAGGATGAAATTTAGATCACGCGCCCAGTAAAGCAAATCTTTAAAACCTTTGTAAATGGATCTTTAAAAATTTTGAAAATTTTGCTTGCGGTTTTTTATCTAGTGGACTTAAAAAATACAGTCATAGACAAATATTCAGTTTTTATGCTGACGTATTGACCGAAATTCCAGCAGCCAGCGCGAAATTCAGGCACCGGTGGCCTGATTTAGCATAAAACACTTACATACCACATCTTTTTTTATATTTCTTTAAGTCGAATCATTTTGACAGTTTTAAATTTTTTTAAACAAAATTCCACTTCCAATTTCTTTTAATCTACCCAGCCGAGCAAAAATAAGCAGCAGCACCGAGCTCAGCACTGCGTACTGTTCTATACTTTTGATTAACCTTACTTTTTATGCGGCATAAAATTTTCGTAGCATGTTCGTAACGTAGTCTTTTTCGTAACGCAGTCTGGGAAAATTGGGTCTAAGAATCTTGGGTTTACGTCAAAGAACCAACTTACTTGGGTGACGTGCGCGCTCCTTACAGGCTGGAGCGGTTTGGCCCAGGCGCTTTTCTTCTCGTGGCCACCCATCAGTTGGCCCCCTATCATGGGCAGTTCCGGGAAGTCGGTGGTGTAGTCCAGGGCGACGGCCGTTCCACCGGTCGTAGCTGAGGAGTCGGTCGTGATTGGTTTTCCAGGTAGATCGGCAACTACCAAATTGCTGGAGTCGCCTGATCCGTAGTGATTTTCGCCTAAAATAAAATTGAATCTGATACGCAAATTTAACTTTTTCAGTCATTTTTTAAGTTTCTATAATTTTAAAATTTAAAACTAATATGCATAAGTTTTTTTATCCTCAGACGAATAACCAACATTTGAAAATTTTTAAAAGGAGCTATTTTAAACAAAATGCAGTGCACTGTGAACTCCAGTACGGTCAGTGGCGTAGCTGCGTGGGGAGGGTCAGGGGAGGGGGAGAAAAATGCGTCACAAAAGCGGCTCAAAGCGCCGCCGCTTGCGCCGCGTAGCGGTGCCAGCCGACGCTCGGGTCGGCCGGGGGGTTTAGGGGGTGTCCCGTGTCCCTCCAGCCGCCGGAGGCGAAAACTTTTTGAAATATGTTCTAAAAACTGTTTAAAAATCGTCCCCTGATGAATAACGTGAACATATATTTTACTTTTTTTACCTACTTTCTATACAATTTAGTGTGATCTTCAAAATTAATCTGGCAATAAAATTGTATTTAAAACTATCTATTGCCCAATGTCTTTAAATTTAGCGCATGAGTATGGATAAAGTTAAAATAACAAAAAAATATTACTGATACATAGGTGGGCAGCCTTCCGGATTTTGGGGGGTATACCGGAAATTTGGAGGGGTGTCCCAAAATTTTTTTGGGGGTATACCTCAAACACCCTATTTTTAGCGTTTTTAGTACTGAAACCATAGGCGTCCGACCAGCCTGGACTGCCCGGACCGCCCCCCCCCGAGGGCCGGTCCAGGGTACCCTTCCCCCCTAGCGCCCATTTTGGACCCTCCCCCCCTAAAACCCCGGTCCAGGCCAACCCCCCCTTAAAGCCGGTTTTTGACCCTCCGCCCCTAACAGCTGTTCCACCCCCCTATCTACTTCTATAGATTTGTTATTTTAGGTTATCAGAGCATTAGAAAGAAAGGCGAGATCGCAAGAAATTTCGTGCGCTAACTTTATATACGTATATATTCCTCATAAATATAACAATAATTTTAGTGTTCTATACAAATTTTTATAATTTATAATAAACCTTAGGTTTTTTACAAACTGGTTGATACGTTACATTAAAAATAAAAAAAATAAAATTCAGATGTTCGTTTTAAAAACGAACCGTTTTTTAAAAACGAATGGTCCGTTTTTTTTAAACGACCGGTCCGTTTTTTGCGCTGCCGCCGTTCGTTAAACACTTGCCCGGCAAGTTGCCGCATCCAAAATAATTAAATGAAAACAAAATACAATGATTATTATTTATGTAACCGGAAAATAGAAGAAAGTTGGTCAAACTTTTACCGGAAGCAAAAAAAATCAACAAAAAGGTACCTCTTATAATATGTTAACGTTTTTAACAGTTTCCAAAAGTTTTTTTGGCAGGTCCAGGCTATTCCCACCCCTAAGTACCCCAGTCCAGGCTTTCCCCCTAAGGACCCTTCAGTCCAGGCTACCCCGAGGTCAAAATTTTTCGAAAATTTGGTTCAGGCTAACCCCCCCTCCTGGGCCTACAAAATGGTAAAAAATGGGCTGACCACGGGGTCAGACCCCTCCTAGCCATCAGGGGTCGGACACCTATGATTGAAACCCCCCAAACTTTAAGGGGGGGTCGGGTCATACATGGGCAGGTTGAACCGGAGTGGGGGGGTTAAACCCCAAATTAAGGGGGAAGGTAAAAATTCGAGAAACGCAAAATACCCATATAGTTTTTTTTCTGGAGTGCATTTTACCTATATCGTTTTTCGATTTTGAAGGAAAAATAGGTAAAAAACGCTAATTTTAGGTAAAAAAGCCCTTTTTATAGCACTTTTGAGCTTTTTATTGCTTAAAACATTCATTTTGACCTCAAAACTTAAGTTTTTGGAGGCAGTTAGAGGTCATTTTAAAGACATTTTTTTCTTCATTTTTCCAAAATTGGGGGGTTAACCTTTTCCGCCTCCCCCCCAACTACTGAGTGGGGGGGGGTTAAACACCCCTTCTCAGAATTTGGGGAGGGTTAGCCCCTCCCACTTCTAATTGGGGGGGGGTTAAACCCCCCTTGGGGAATTTGGGAGGGGGGTTAACCTCTCCCACCTCATGTAATGTATGGGGGTGTCCGGTATGGTGCAAATGTATGGGGGGGTGTCCGTGTCCGGGGTACCTCAAAATTTTAGGAGGGGGGGTGTCGGCTATAATCGGGACTTTTGGGTGGTATAACCCATACATGGGCACGGGGGGGGTTGGGGGGGTTAACCCCCCTCCAAATTCTGAGAAGTGGGGTTTAACTTCCCCCCACTCAGAAGTGGAGGGGAGAAAAAGTTAACCCCCCCCCAATTTTGGAAAAATGAAGAAAAAAAATGTCTTTAAAATGACTTCTAACTGCCTCCAAACTTAAGTTTTGAGGTCAAAATGAATGTTTTAAGCAATAAAAAGCTTAAAAATGCAATAAAAAGGGCTTTTTGACCTAAAATTAGCGTTTTTTACCTATTTTTTCTTCAAAATCGAAAAACGATATGGGTAAAATGCACTCCAGAAAAAAAAACGATATGGGTATTTTGCGTTTCTCGGATTTTAACCCCACCCCTAATTTGGGGTTTAACCCCCACTCCGCACCAACTTGCCCATGTATGGGTATAACCCCCCTGCCCACCTATGCTGGTAATATTAGTTTTATTGATAATAAATTTGATTTTTTTGGGTAGTGGGAAAAATTTTTATATAAATTAATTTACGGTTTTAGAATGCACTAAGATTGTGTTAAATTTTTATAACACCATATTAAAAAGAAACCTATACAAAATGATACGCTTCGCCAAGAGGGGGGGGGGGGTGGGTGGAAAGAGGCGGACACATAGATGTTTTTGGGGGGAACAGAGGGGTCCACCCCCCTAAAGCCAAAATTTTGGACCCCCTCTAGAAAAAATCTAGGCTCCCCCTCCCCCAAAGCTCGGGAGCGGCCCAACCTGAACCCCCCCCCATCTAGGCTGACCCCCCCCCACGTTCCGACCAGTTTGGAAGTATATTTTTTATTTACTATCAAAAACACGGTTTTTTAGTTAAAAATAGTGTTTAATATACTTTTTAGACCTAAATAGGCGGTTTTAGTACATAAAATTTAATATTAAACTTAAAAACACTTAAATTATTGGGTTTTGTTAAAAAATTGGATCCCCCTGACCCCCCCTAAATTTGAAATCTTGCACCCGGGGTCGACCCTCCCCCTAAAAAGCCAGGGGGGTCTGGACCCCCCCTAAAAAATTTTGGCCTTCCACCCGGGGGTGGACGGTGGACCACCCTAGCGGACCCCACCAAAAACATTTATGGGCGGACTACTCCTCAAAATAAAACCCGTTGTGAAGGGGTTTGAAACAGCCAATATCAAACCTATATATCTCATAATATCTGAGTTTTAAAATGTATATTTAGTATTGCTATTCATTATCTAAGCCTAAGGCAAAGGCCTTCTTAGCTATATTTTGAATGGTATATACAATCTATCGAAATTTAAAAATAAAACTAATATAAATTATCCAGACCTGTGCACGGTCTGGAAATGCCACCCCCCCCCCGTTTTATTGGAGGATTTGCCCCCCCGTTTTATTGGAGGATTTGCCCCCCCCCGTTTTATTGCCTCCCCCCGCCAAAAAATGAAAAAGTACCCTAAAATTATGACGCCATTTTTGACCTATGATGACGCCATCATCGCGAATTTTTTGCAGTTTTTAGCCTATTTCAATGTATTTTAAGCCATTTTAGACCTATTTTTACCTTATTTTCGCTTTTTTTGCCCCTTTTCCCTTCTTTTTTTCACTTTTTTTTCTTTCCCCCCTGCTTGCCCCCCCCCGTTTCAAAAAAGTTGCCCCCCGGTGCCCCCCCTCATTTTGTATTTCCCCCCCCCCCTTTTTAACCCGGGGGGGGGGGGGGCCGTGCACAAGTCTGAATTATCAATGTATCTTTCCCGCGAAACGGGGAAAATTTTAGTTTTTTTAAGTATTTTTATGCTTTTGGAACGCATCAGGAGTGTTTCTGAAGTTATATTTGAAGAAAAATTTTAAAAAAAACACGTTATGGTCCCCTCCCTAACGAAACAAAAAATGCCAATCGCAGAAAAAATTCAAAAAAAACGTAAGGGTCCCCTCCCTAATGAAACAAAAATTGCCAATCGTAGCGTGAAAAAAACTGTTTTATACCTTAAATAAGTTCACAGAAAATTGAATACAAAAACAAAACCAAGTCTCATATGCGCATCCCCGCATATACATTTGATACAAAAAATTTAATGCGAAGACAGTAACGCATTTTTAAATTAAATAAATAAAAACTGACCGGTAACCAATGACCCTCCAATCGGCTGACCGATTGGTGGAATGCCGTTGGCGTTTGGCTGGTAGGCTGGGCCGTTGTCCAGTATTTGATCCATTTTTCCGCTGGTCGATTTGTGTGATTGTTTGCGATCGGTGCGCTCGAGTCTCCGTGGGTAAGTCGGAGTGGTTCGGGTCGGTGGGTCGGTGGGCTCGATCCGGATCCGTCCGTGGATTAGGTAGCTAGTCGGTGAGATTATTCGGCTGACCGCACTCTCGGATGTCAGAGACTCATACAGTCGATATGGTTATGATTTTCCTTTATCTGGCAAGTAGTGGTGGTTCGTTGGAGTTAAATTGTCCGGTTGGGCAGAGACGGAGTTTAACGAACTCTACGAAGTCTCGCTGGGCTTAGCTTAAAGATGGAGTTCACTGGTTCAAAAATCAAGCTTTCTGGCTGGCGGATAGCAGAACCGCCGAAATAAAAAGGCACTAAAGTGAATTAGTGATAAATACAGAAAAAAGTGAGCAACGCAAGGGCACTTTGGCACTGTAATTAAGCTCCTCCTAAAAAAACATTAAAGAGTTTATGATTGCAATTTTTAGAGAACACAAAACTATTCATAAAACAGTATAAAAATACCTAATGTTAAAATTTATGGTAACAATACAAAATATAAAAAATAGCATATATTTCTCAATAATTATAAAGAGAATATCTGACTGATATATAATATAAAAATGTTTTGCTTTAGACATCGGATTCCCACTGATATACAACGGGGTAGCTTTAGATTTTACATTTCCATCCCAGATCCACTCCTATCCTAAGAAACCAGGGGGTTGCAGGGGCACCAGTCTTCTAGAATTCAAGATGCAAATCACCCCGAATAATTTCCCCTCTCCAGCTTTTACGACCGCACTGATTTTCTGCTGTGCTTAGCACTTAGCAGCCTTAACTTAAATTTTTTTTTCACGGCGGGGCATTCTGCACCCCAGAGTTCAGACCACCGTGACAAGGGGTTTTTCTCCTTGACCTCGAAGACCTGGGTACGGCACTGGAGGGGGCACCAAAACGGTGGGAAGGGAAGCACATGCACATCTACTAATAAAACAGGAGGGGGAGCAGGAGCAGTAACAGGTCTGTATTGAGGGAGGTGGTGGACCCCTATCTCTACCCAAAAACATCTTTGTTAATGACGCCATTACTACGACTCAATATAGCAAAAAATTAGACCTAAAAAAACAAAACTTTTTAATTAGTAAAAAAAAGAAACGCTGCTTGGTATGGTGCTTAGAACAAGCTTTTCTGAGTATTTGGGGAAATTTTATGCACGATTAAAAACAGTAATTTTTTATAACAGTACGAATGCTTGCTACAAGTTTTTGTACTGAAAATTTGTTCACTAGTACCATTTTTTATGAGAACTCTAAATGCTCATTGAGTGTTGGCCCTTCGAAAGTGATACACCAATTGTGTAACGTTTTAGGGGCTTTCTTCCTTGCATTTTTCCTGAACAAAAATTAAAACAGTGCAGTTGCATTGCAGTATTGCAGAGATACCATTTTTGCTTCCATTACGTTGATCATAGGTGTTGGGGGGGGGTCAGGCCGGACCGCTCTCGAGCTTTGGGGGAGGGGGGGGGGGGCCCTTGAATTTTTTATAGGGGGGGGTCCAAAAATTTTGGCTTTAGGGGGGGGGGGTGCGCCCTCGGTGTGGCCCCCAAAAACACCTATGATCAACGTAATGGAAGCAAAAATGGCATTCCTGCAATACTGCAATGAGGCTCCACTGAAAAAATTTTTGTTGAGGAAAAATGCAAAGGAAGGGAAGCCCCTAAAACGTTACACAATTGGTGCCTCAACAACCAAGGGCCGACACTCAATGAGCATTTAGAGTTCTCATAAAAAATGGTACTAGTGAACAAATTTTCAGTACAAAAACTTGTAGCAAGCATTCCGTACTGCTTTTATAAAAAAATTACTGTTTTTAATCGTGCATAAAACTTCCCCAAATACTCACAAAAGCTTGTTCTAAGCGCCGCGCTCAAGCAGCGTTTCTTTTTTTTATTAATTAAAAAGTTTTGTTTTTTTAAGGTATATTTTTTTCCTATATAAACAGTAGTGATGGCGTCATTAACAAAAATGTTTTTGGGGAGACAGAGGCAGCCCCGCCCCCTAAAGCCTCGGACCCCTCCCCCTGTAAAAAATTGATACCTTGAAATTTTCGATTTCCAAAACATTACAGCTGGAAAATGAGTACATTGAATTACAGCTGAGCAATGCAAAGTCCCAGAAAATGTTTATAAAATTACTTCTACCCATTAAACTTTAATACCACTATAACAATCTAAAGGGAAGTGTCCAGCGTGGTCGTATCAAGATTAAAAAACAATGCAACAGAAATTTGGAAGTGGAGACCAATTAAAACATTAAGAATGGGGTGGGTTTAGCGTGGTCATAAAAAGATTACAAAACATATTAATACAAATTTTGCATGTGTAGACTGTATATTTATTGGAGCGCTGGGCGAAGCGCGAGAAAATTTTTTTAAAAATAGTCGTTCTAGACCCCCCCCCCCCCCAAATTTTTATCCTTGGCGACCCAAAAGGGGAGGGCTTAACCCAATTTTTTCCCTTTGCCGATGCAAAGGGGGGGGTGTATACCATACATGGGCACGGGGGGGGTTGGGGCGGGTTAACCCCATACATGGGCACGAGGGGGGTTGGGGGGGTTAACCCCCCAAATTTTGAGAAGGGGGGTTTAAACCCCTCCCCCCACTCAGAAGTGGGGGGAAGAAAAGATTAACCCCTCTCAATTTTGGAAAAATGAAGAAAAAAAAAAGTCTTTTAAAATGACTTCTAACTGCCTCCAAACTTAAGTTTTGAGGTCTAAATGAATGTTTAAAGGACAAAAAAAGCACAAAAATACAATAAAAAGGGCTTTTTGTCTAAAAATTAGAATTTTTAACCTATTTTTCCTTCAAAATCGAAAAACCAGATGGGTAAAATGCACTACCAGAAAAAAAAAACGATATGGGTATTTGCGTTTATCGTATTTGACCCACCCCCTAATTTTGGGTTTAACCCCCCCCCCACTCCTGAACCAAGTTCTAGCCCATGTAAGTTAACCCCCCCCGAATTCTGAGAAGTGGGGTTTGACCCCCCCCACTCAGAAGTGGGGGGGGGGGAGAAAGGTTAACCCCCCCCCCCAATTTTGGAAAAATGAAGACAAAAAATCTCTTTAAAATGACTTCTAACTGCCTCCAACCTTAAGTTGTGAGATTAAAATGAATGTTTTAAACAGTAAAAATCTCAAAAATGCAATAAAAAGGGATTTGTGGCCTAAAATTAGCGTTTTTTACCTATTTTTCCTTCAAAATCGAAAAACGATATGGGTAAAATGCACTCCAGAAAAAAAACGATATGGGTATATTTTGCGTTCTCGGATTTTAACCCCCCCCCCTAATTTGGGGTTTAACCCCCCCACTCCGGGACCAACCTGCCCATGTTAGGTCTATACCCCCTGGCTACGCCCATGTATGTATATAATTTTAATTAAATATAAGGTTATGGATTAAAAAGTTTGTGATACTTGACTTTATAATCAAGACAATAAAATTACTATTCTATTATTACAAATTTCCGTACAAGGCCAAACATACCTCTTTTTGGTGTGTTTATGTCTTAGGTGATACACTTAACTGAGTAAGTAGTTATCGTTAAGCATAGATGAACACGCTCAAAAAGCCAGAGGGGGATTGTCCCGGTTAAATGACATTTCAAAATCTAGGAGGGGGGTCCTAGGGGGGGGGGGGGTCCAACCCTCCCAAGCTTACTAGGGGGGGGGGAGACCCAGGGTGGAAAAATTTGAAACCAAGACCGGGGTCAGGTGGGGTCCAATGTCCGAAGCAAAATACTTTTAAACCATTAAAGATTTAATAATAGTTTTTTTATAAAATAATACCACATTTTATTGAATAAAAAGCAATATTCTGGTATAAAAAAGGTGTAAAAACATGAAATTGTGTTAAAAATTCACGTTTTTGGAAGAACATT
>JASAMX010008491.1:0-30986 GCA_030248175.1 Microlaimidae sp. YZB2_3
TTTCGGATATTAAAGAAGTATACCCATCGGTGTTTTTGGAGAAAGATAAAGGGTAGAGCCCCCCCAAGGCCAAGGTCGACCCCCTATCAAATTTCAGGACCCCCTCTCGCCCCCAAAGCTCAAGAGCAGTCCGGCCTGACCCTCGGGTCCGCTAGGAGGGGCCCACCCCCGAGTGGAAGGCCAAAATTTTTTAGGAGGGTCCAGGGGGGGTCCGGACCCCCTTGCTTTTTAGGGGGAGGGTCGACCCCGGGTGCGAAATTTCAAATTTAGGGGGGTCAGGGGAGTCTAATTTTTTAACGAAATTTTTTTAACTCAATAATTTAAGTGTTTTTAGGTCTAATTTTGAATTTTATGTACTAAAATCGCCTATTTAGGCCTAAAAAGTGTATTTAAACACTGTTTTTAACTAAAAAACCGTGTTTTTGACAGTGAGTACAAAAATATAGTTCCGAATTGGTAGGGAGGGGGGAGGGGGTTAGGCCGGACCGCTCTCGAGCTTTGGGGGGAGGGGAGCATACATGGGCACGGGGGGGGGGTTAAACCCCCAAATTATGAGAAGTGGGGTTTAACCCCCCCCCCCCCCTAAGAAGTGGGGGAGAAGTTAACCCCCCAGATTTGGAGAAATGAAGAAAAAAAATGTCTTTAAAATGACTTCTAACTGCCTCCAAACTTAAGTTTTGAGGTAAAAATGAATGTTTTAGCGATGAAAAAGCTCAAAAATCCAATAAAAAGCGCTTTTTGACCTAAAATTAGTGATTTTTTTAACCTATTTTTCCTTCAAAATAGAAAAACGATATGGGTAAATCCGCACCAAAAAAAAAACAATATGGGTCTTTTCGAGTTTTCTCGGATTTTAACCCCCCCCCTAATTTTGGGTTTAGTTTACCCCCCCCGCTCCGGACCAACTTTCCATGTATGGAGGGGGGCCCCTGGATTTTTTCTGGGGGGGGGGGGTTCCAAAATTTTGGCTCTAGGGGGGGGTCGACCCCTCTCTCCCCCCAAAAAAAAACAACACTTATGACCCACCCCCCCTAGCGAGGCTGATCTTCCTTGCCCCCCCTCCCCCTTAATACTCGTTTATGACTGTATTCAGCAGTTTACGACGAGTTAGAGGACCAGTTGCGTAACCAGGGGGGCGGTCGCCCCCTCCCCCCGAAATCCGGCGAAACCGAGTTTTTCGCCAGGGGAAGGACCCTTACGTTTTTTCTAAGATTTTGGGAGAGAAAAAAAATTTTCTTTAATATTACTACAGAAACGCCTAATGCCTTCCAAAATCATATTAAATAGTGAAAAAACTGAAAATTTCTGATGCCTTTCAAAAGCATATTAATTAATAGTTAAAAAAACGAAATGTCCCCGCTACGCGGGTAGTTTAAATTAACAATTTATCTTAGTTTTTCGATTTCAAATCGATTCGTTCAGTAGTTAAGGCATACATGTTTAATTAAACTATTATAAACACTATTATCCTTTTATTAACGTTTTAAACACATGTTTTAATTGTATGGGTACAAAAAACTTTAAATTTTGCAATAACTATTATCTGGAATTAAAATTTCTAGTGTATTTTAGCGCCTTAAATTAAAAATTTCCGCCCCCGGGGGCATTCTGCCCCCCGGAACCGCCTGACAAGGGGCTTTGCCCCTTGATCCCGCTGGAAGGCTCTTGCTCCCCAGACCCCCCACTTCTGGAGGCTGCCGCTCCTCGTACCCTTCATTTTTGAACTATGATGACGCCATCATCGCAAATTTTTTGCAGTTTTTAGCCTATTTCAATGTATTTTAAACCATTTTAGACCTATTTTTACCTTATTTTTGCTTTTTTTGTCCCTTTTTTCCTTCTTTTTTCTCTTTTTTCCCCTTTTTTTCTTTTTTTTTTGTTTTCCCCCTGCTTGCCCCAGCCGTTTTATTGTCCCTCCCGTTTCAAAAAAGTTGCCCCCCGTGCCCCCCCCGTTTTGGAATTGCCCTCCCCCCAATAAAATCCCGGGGGGCAGTGCACAGGTCTGCGACATGGTTGTTATGTCCTGCCCACAGGGGCGTAGCCAGGATTTTGGAAAGGAGGGTTGTACTCCATACAAATTTTTGAAAAGGGGAGTTGTACTCCAAATTTTCAAAATACCGTAAAAAAGACAATAAAAAGGATAAAAAAATTTGCGCTTTGCGCTAAGGGATTTTTTTTGCTGTTATTTGCATTGTTTTTTAAAGTTAAATTTCAAAAAATTTAGGTTTAAAAAGGTATAACATTTAAAATCGTGCGACAGCGCCAAAAAATTTTCAAAAATTGTGTTTGAAATTCATTAGCAACATCGCTTAAAAGTTGTAAAAGGGATATAAATGTCGAGCGCTGAGCGGAGCAAAGTGCGAAAAAAATTTTTTTAACTTGTTCTCTTAGGACCACCAAATTTTTACCTCCGCCAGCCCAATAGAGGGATTACAACCCCCGGAATTGGGGACAATTCGCTTCCAGACAATTCGCTTCCAAGACAATTCGCTCCTGGGACAATTCGCTCCTGGCACAATTTGCTCCTTGACACTGGGACAATTTGCTCCCGGGACAATTCGCTGCCAAGACAATTCGCTCCCAGGAGTTTTTATAAACGAAAATCTTATCAAACCAACTTCATTAGGGAAAATTCGCTCCCGGAAGTTTTTATAAATGCTGATCTTATCAAACCTATTTCATTAGAGACAATTCTCGCTCCCTGGAGAATTTGCCCACTGCCTAAGTCCCCACCGGCATTTTTAATAAACTTGATTCTTTTAACGTAATTCATTCAGACTAAATTAATGATTTTTTTAGCTATTGTTTGTGAAACGGAATGACAACAAAACTGGGGGCTAGCTGGGGGAAAGAAAAAGAGAAAAATGAAGGGAAAAGAAAAAAGGGACAAAAATGCGAAATTAAGGTAAAATTAGGTCTGAAATGGCTTGTAATAGCATGAAATTAGGCTAAAAACTGCTAAGAAATTGCGATGATGGCGTCATCATAGGTCAAAAATGGCTTCATAATTTTAGGGTACTTTTTCATTTTTTGGTGGGGCGGGGCAATAAAACGGGGGAGGCAAATCCTCCAATAAAACGGGGGAGCATTTCCAGACCGTGCACAGATCTGGTAATTTATACAATGATTTGTTTGCAAGCGGAAAAAATTAAGTTATATATACCAAGAACAATACCTAAGGATAAACTTTCAACCTTTAAAAATTTTTATTGTTTGTTTTGGCAATAGTTATGAACAATCACAATGGTTAGTTCATGTACACAAATGTCTTGAGAAGAATTAAACGTAATTGTTATATAACGTTAATTAAATTGGAACTAAAAAAATGAGCATAAAAAGTTTAGAAAACTAATTATTTTGCTCTTTTTTCAACATTTTTCTAAAACAAGCGGTTGTGTATGTTTTTTACTTATGTTTATTAGTTAACCACCGTTATATACAAATTATTTCCGTTTCTTCCCAAGACCTTTGTGTACATTGAATTAATCGTTGTTATTGTTCAGAACCAGTTTTTTCTAGGTGGCCAAAATTAATGGCTCGCGCCTTAATTTCTGCCACTATAAAAAAATGTTTAAACCTCCACTGATCTTGAAGTGTAACAGAAATTTTAAAATTTTGTATTGAAATAACAAAAATAGCTATCGTTTGATTTTTAGACCAAATTTTGGGTCGATTGGAAAAATCAGAAAAACTTTCCAAAAAAAATAAAAAAAGGTGGCCGAAATTAAATTAGCCACCCTATATTCCAAAAAAATTTCCACATTGAGAAAAATAAGTTGTATTAAAATATAAACTAATTCTAGCAATAATCAAGAATTTATTAAAAAACTTTGCATTAACAATTTGTTGGTGCAAACGCAATTTGTTTTTTATAAAACCTGTTTCAAAATGTTGAATTTCTTATTTATGGATATAAATAACTTTCAAAAAATAAACTCCAAGTTCCAGAAAGGCTTAACTTTTTTGTTTTAAATTAATACAATATTTTGTTTCAGCTTAACCTGAAGAAGACATATCAATAATAGATAATAATATCTTAATAAAAAGCAAAGCAAAAAACAAAATATCACACCATAACATATCAGGCCATAATGTTTCACACATTTTGGAATAAACTTTATGTGAAAATCTTAAAAGCGTTTGTGAAAGTTAAAAATTTTTTAAAATTTTCTGAATGAAGTTTTTATGTTTTACATTTTATATGAAATAAACTTTTTGAGTGCTTGAAAGCATATTTGTATTGATTAAAAAATTTGTTTTTTCATTATTGTTATAATTATTCTCTTTTTTATCAATTTCCTAAGGTTTTAATACTTCAGTGCAGAAATAATATAAATAATTGTAATTAATAAAGAAATTATTTGTGTTTTGTAAATTTCCACCGTCTTTTGTGCATGCATCAATTTGCCGCCGGGTTCATTGTTTGGCTCTGCAGCGCTAAGTTCTTTTTTAATTTTTATTTTCAAAACATGCTTTAAATTATTTTATCCGCATTTTTAGGATTTTTTTGAATTTAAAAAATGTTCCAAATAAAATTTGACAAAATATCTTCTGGTACTGCTCTTTAATTATTTATGAAGTTAGCACAGAAATAAGCTGAATCTTCTGAGGGTTAGTACGGAGTTCTCAGACTTGTCAACATGTCTTTACCGTCTGAATTCTGAACATATGCCCAGGGAGAAATCGTCCCTTTTTCCTGCTCTATTCTCAGAGCATTTTTTCATTTTAGTTTTAATTAGCAATACAATGATGCTCTTAGATTTTTATATTTTCTTGTGTTTTATATCTAATAATTAATAAAATTAAAAAAATACAGATAACCATAAATAAAAAAACACGACAGTCAAAACCCTTCCATTTAAAAGAAGATTGTTCTGTGTTAAAAATACAGATAACCATAAATAAAAAATGTAATATTCTGATAACACCACTAATGTTTGTTGACATCAGAATGAATTCATAGTTTGGTTTTTTAAAATCACTTTAATATGGTGCAAGTTTGCTGTTTTTGCGAATAAATGATTAAATAATAAACTTAAATTAAAATTAAATAAAATAAAATAATAAAATTGTTAAATAGATAATAATAATGAATGAATGAATGATTAAATAATAAACTTAAATTAAAATTAAATAAAATAAAATAATAAAATTGTTAAATAGATAATAATAAACATTGTTTTTATAATTACAATAATACACAAAAACTAAGCATACCTTTAAACTAGCAAATCAAGATTGATTTAATTTAAACTAACGATTTAATCATTAGTTTAGCTATTAGTTTTTTTTTCAAATCGAACTAAAACTGTTGTCTTATTGAAATGCATTCATATGATCTGATTGTTAATTTTAATGCGTTGTTTCTCATATTTTTAACGTTGCTTATGTGTCTTTTAAAAAAATTGTTTTGGTTAGTAATGAAATATAAAGAATTGTTAAATGGATATAATAAACATTGTTTTTATAATTACAATATAATACACAAAAACTAAGCATTCCGTTATGCTCATTTATTTTTAAGTGAGTCTAACAAAATATAGGTTAGTTTATATAACAATTAAATTATTGTACAAAATTACTCATCATTTTTACAAACAATAGCAAAAAAAATCATTAATTTTGTCTGAATGAATTACTTTAAAAGAATCGAGTTTATTAAAAATGCCGGTAGCAAATTGAGCAGGGAGCGAATTGTCCCTAATGAAGTAGGTTTGATAAGATTTGTGTTTATAAAAACTTCCGGGAGTGAATTGTCCCTAATGAAGTTGGTTTGATAAGATTTGCGTGCATTTATAAAAACTGCCAGGAGTGAATTGTCTCGGGAGCAAATTGGCGAGAGGGAATTGTCCCGGTCCCCAACTCCGATAACCCCCCTGGCTACGCTCTTGCCTGCCCATCTATGTTTCTGTGTTCTGTGTATGTAATTACATAACAATATAAATTTATTTTAATTTTGTTTTATTTTGTTTTAATTTTTTAAAAGTTAAAAAGTTTTTTTAATTTTTAATTTTGTTTTATTTTAATTTTTTAGCGGGAATTGATAAACGGTGATGGTCCAATAGCTTTGATAATTGTTCCGACCAGGGAGCTGGCGATGCAGGTAAAAAGATCGACTTTTTTACAAATTAAAATGCGTAAATCCAAAAAAATACAACAATATTATTTTACACAATCATTAATGAGTAAATTATGTTTATTAAGTGTTTATCACATATTCACATTCAAATAATACATGGGCAAGTTAGTCCGGAGTGGTGGGGTTAAACCCCAAATTAGAGGGTTAAAATCCGAGAAACGCAAAATACCCATAACTTTTTTTTAAGTACATTTACCCATATCGTTTTTCGATTTTAAGAAAAAAATAGGTAAAAAACGCTAATTTTAGGTCAAAAAGTTCTTTTTATTGCATTTTTGAGCTTTTTATTGTTTAAAACATTTATTTTGACCTTAAAACTTAAGTTTGGAGGCAGTTAAAAGTCATTTTAAAGACATTTTTTTCTTCATTTTTCCCAAATTGGGAGGGGGTTACCCTTTTCTCCCCCCCCCTCATTTCTGAGTGGGGGGGTTGAACCATACATAAGCACAGGGGGCTAACTCCCCCAAATTATGAGAAGGGGGGTTTAACCCCTCCCCAACTCAGAAGTGGGGGGAGAAAAGGCCCCCCCCCCCCCAATTTTGGAAAAATAAAGAAAATATGTCTTTAAGATGACTTCTTACTGCCTCCAAACTCAAGTTTTGAGGTCAAAATAAATGTTTTAAGCGATAAAAAGAGCTTTTTGACCTAAAATTAGCGTTTTTTTACCTATTTTTCCTTCAAAATCGAAAAACAATTGGCTAAAATGCACTCCAGAAAAAAAACGTTATGAGTATTTTGCGTTTCTCGGATTTTAACCCCCCCCCCCTAATATGGGGTTTAACCCCCCACTCCGGACCAACTTGCCCATGTATGGGTTAAACCCCCTTCTAAGGATTTGGGGGGTAACCCCCCCACCGTGTCTATGTATGATTCAAATTTTTGGGCAAAATTTTAACACTTTTTTAAGTTTTTAATAAACAATTTTTTTTAGTTTTCAATTATGGTATCATCTAATTAAAGGCACGAAAAAAGGCCAATAGTGAATTTTAGAAAACTATCATAAAAATCGATAAGGTTAGGAAGGGAAACCCTATTCAATTTTTTAAGTCTATGAAAATAAAAATTGAGGAGCTTTTTGAGATTTCCATCGTCCACTTCCTTTTAAAACACATATCCACTAGATATTGAACTTGAGCCGAGTGTTTTATTACGTCTGTTTAATTACTTACAGTGTTTGTTGGTGAATTTTATGGTAAGATAATATTGGTTAACTGAGTGATTAACCAATTCTGAGCAATGAATTTTATTTTTGGAAAAAAAAAACAAAAACAATGGTCAGGAATAAAACAGTATTTTCAGGTTCACAACGAAGCCCGAAAGTTCGGCAAAGTGTACAACATACGCTCCGTGTGCGCCTACGGAGGAGGATCCAAATGGGAGCAGTCCAAAGCGCTGCAAGAGGGAGCGGAAATCGTCGTGGCCACTCCGGTATGTTTGCATCCGGGCAGAGCTTTCCGGATTTATGCTCAGTGTCTATCATCTACTATAATTAAAACAAAATATTAGAATTTAGAAAAGGAGAGTCTTGGAAAGTATAGTTTTTTTGTTCAGTTATCAAAACAACATTTTAGTGATATGCTTTTTTGGATAAAACCTTTTTTTTATTAAACAAAACTGTTTCTATGCAAAACTAGAATAGAAATTATAATAAGTTTTATGGCTGCAGTCATTTTTTCATAAATTTATTCTTATTATGTAGTGTGCGGTTTTCTCAGTTGATTTTAAGTTTTAATTATTTATGTCCTAATACACTGACTAACCACAGCGTACATCTATTTGAAAAACTCTCAGAGTTAATTTTTTAATTATATTTGGAAACCTTTAAATGATTTAAAATACTATGTAAAAAATTTGCTTAATCAACCCATTTTCGCTGTATACTGTGATTTTCTGCGAAATACCGTAATTTCATCTTTTGATGTATTTTATGTTGAAATTTGCCCTTAATTTAAAAAGCTTGCTCCACCCATTGGATATAAAAGCTGAGCAAAATTTAAAAAAATATTAATAACATATTAAAAATATAACATTATTAAAACAAAATAGCAATATTTTTAAAAAGTTACTCTCATTGCTACCGAAAATAACAAAACATGCCAAAAAATAAAATAAATGTGTTTATTAAAAATAAGCTAGAAATGTTTTGAATTTCTGTCACTGCACAAAAAGTTTCTTTTATAGGTAAACCTCATTTTAACCCACACCCTTGAATAAACCTCATTTTAAGCCATGCTTCTAAGTAAACCTTATTTTTAATAACGCTCTCAAGTTCTCTCTCACTACTAACCCAAAAAAGATCGGATGTTTTAGTCGGTGAGAAATAGAAAATGAGATGCCAAATAATGGGTCTCTCTCCTTCCCCGCCCCCATGTGTAGTTCAGTGTGAAGTGTTGGTGTTCAGGGTCGACTGATCGATTTGGTGAAAATTGACGCCACGAATCTCAAACGAGTCACATACCTGGTATACGACGAGGCAGATCGAATGTTCGACCTGGGCTTCGGTAAGTGCCAAAGATTATGATAGAGAAGAGATGTTAGAGATGCACTGAGCTGCGCTTGTTGTGGTGAGCAAAAATTTCAAAGGATATTCCCCAAAAACCTTTTTTAATACTCATACGTACCTTCCCGATTTCAGTGGTTTGTCATGTGTTGCGATTTTTTGTGTAGTATTTTAAGTTTTTTGGGGGTATAATTTTCTTTTCACCTATGGTTGCGACATTGATAAGATTTATTCTCATTCATTATATTGTTAATTTTATATTTTTTAGAACCGCAAGTGCGTTCAATAGCAAATCACGTGCGACCGGAACGTCAGTCCCTTATGTTCAGCGCCACGTTCAAGAAAAAGGTGGAGCGACTTGCAAGGGATATACTAGTGGACCCAGTCCGCATCGTACAGGGAGAAGTCGGCGAGGTGGGGCTTCCATAACTACTCCTGAATGGGGGCTAGAGTCGGGGTGTTGTGACCCCGAATATTAGCTGATCTTACTTTAATTTTAAAAGCAGGCATCCGCCTATGCTTTTAAAATTAAGGGATTAGCAACCTGAAAGTTAAGTTTTTGAGTGAGGCTATTTATTCCCCAAAAGAAATAATTTTAAGAAAGAAAGAAATAATAAAACAAGGGGTTGTAGGATGAGGTCTTACTCCACCCCCTCCTAGATTTTGAAATGTCATCTAATCGGGGTTAAAGACCTAGCTTCGGTGACCGTGTTCATCTATGCTTCACCTCTTTCCACTTCTGAGAGAGAATTTAAAAATCGTCTTCCTAGATTTTGGAGATTTAACTCCACAACCCCGATCCCCGTTCCCATGTATGGTCTGGATTGTACCCCCCCCCCCCAAAAAAAAATTTTTTTTGCTGTTCCACCCGGGGGTGGGCACATCTTAGCGTATCCGATCAAAAACATCTATATATATAAACCATTGTTTATTTGTAATTTGTGCTAGGTTCACTGCTCACGAGAAACAACAACCCCGCCAACTCACTAAAGCTTAAAATTTTGTTTTAATATAGAAAAGTATAAAGAACTTAGTATTTTAAAATTTTTAAGAGGATTAAAAGGATATAAAATAAAGAGAGCTAATACTGTATAAAGGAGAGTTAATGTTTTGGGTTTGGCCGTATACAGTGGGTCCAGAACCCATCCCCCTTTCGAAAGGTCAGAGATGCAATTTTAAAAAAAAATTCTACTTCGCTCCGCTCAGTGCTCTTTAAATAGGGATGTACCCAACGATACATGGGCAAGTTGGTCCGGAGTGGGGGAGGGTTAAACCATACATGGGCACGGGGGGGTTAACCCCCCCCCCTAAATTCTGAGAAGGGGGGTTTAACCCCCCCCCAAATCCTGAGAAGGGAGGTTTAACCCCCCCCCCCCCACTCAGAAGTGGGGGGGAAAAAGGTTACCCTACCCCCCCCCCCCCAATTTTTGAAAAATGAAGAAAAAAATGTCTTTAAAATGACTTCTAACTGCCTCCAAACTTAAGTTTTGAGGTCAAAATGAATGTTTTAAGCAATAAAAAGCTCAAAAATGCAATAAAAAGGGCTTTTTGACCTAAAATTAGCATTTTTTTACCTATTTTTCCTTCAAAATCGAAAAACGATATGGGTAAAATGCACTCCAGAAAAAAAACGATATGGGTTGTTTGCGTTTCTCGGATTTAAACCCCTCCCCCTTATCTGGGGTTTAACCCCCCCCCACTCCGGACCAACTTGCTTATGCATGGGTTAAACCCCAAATTAGGGGGGGTTAAAATCCGAGAAACGCAAAATACCCATATCGTTTTTTTTTTCTGGGGTGCATTTTACCCATATCGTTTTTCGATTTTGAAGGAAAAATAGGTAAAAAAAAACGCTAATTTTAGATCAAAAAGCCCTTTTTATAGCATTTTTGAGCTTTTTATTGCTTAAAAATTCATTTTGACCTCAAAACTTAAGTTTGGAGACAGTTAGAAGTCATTTTAAGGACATTTTTCTCTCATTTTTCCGAAATTGGGGGGTTTAACTTTTTCTCCCCCCCCCCCACTTCTGAATGGGGGGGTTAAACCGCCCTTCTCAGAATTGAGGGGTTCTCAACCCAACCCCCTCCCCCATGCCCATGTATATTGAACAATGTATTGGTCCAGCCTGGTCATAACAACATCACAAAACAAAGTTATATAAATTTAGAACTGCAGATATTCCTAATTAATCGTTTCAGCTCTGAAGTTAGCGCAGCAAACCAGAGGGGGAGAGAAAGTTTTGGGAAGCTAGGGGGGTGGTTGACCCGGGGTAAATTGAATTTTTATATTGGCCCCCCAACGGAGGGGGTCGAACCACCAAAGTTTTTTTGGCCGGTCAACCGCCGGTGCAAAAGTTTTGAGGTCTAGAAGGGGCGCCAGCTGGCCGTACATGGCGGGCACGGGGGCCGTGGGCGGGGAGGGGGTTAACCCCGCCCAGTTCTAAAAAGAGGGGGTTTAACCCCCTCCCCCCACTCAAAAGTGGGAGGAGAAAAGGTAACGCCGCCCCCCTCCCCAATTTTGGAGAAATGAAGAAAAAATGTATTTAAAATGACTTCTAACTGCCTCCAAACTTAAGTTTTGAGGTCAAAATGAATGTTTTAAACAATAAAAAGCTCAAAGATGCTACAAAAAGGACTTTTTGACCTAAAATTGGCGTTTTTACCTATTTTTCCTCCAAAATCGAAAAACGATGTGGGTAAAATGCACCCCAGAAAAAAAACGATAGGGTATTTTGCGTTTCTCGGATTTTAACCCCCCTAATTTGGGATTTAACCCCCCCCCCGACCATACATGGGCAAGTTGGTCCGACGAGGTTGGACTTAATAAGGGGGGGGGGGGATTAAATCCGAGAAACGCAAAATACCCATATCGTTTTTTTCTGGAGTGCATTTTACCCATATCGTTTCGATTTTGAAAGGAAAAATAGGTAAAAATGCTAATTTTAGGTCAAAAAGCCCTTTTTGCATTTTTGAGCTTTTTTAATTGCTTAAAACATTCATTTTGTCCTCAAAACTTAAGTTTGGAGGCGGTTAGAAGTCATTTTAAAGACGTTTTTTTCTTCATTTCTCCAAAATTGGGGGGGTTAACTTTTTCTCCCCCCTCACTTCTGAGTGGCGGGGGGGTTAAATCCCCCTTCTCAGAATTTGGTTGGGGGGTTAAACCCCCTTCTCAGAATTTGGGGGGGGGTTAACCCCCCCCGTGCCATGTATGGTTTAACCCCCCCCCCCCACTCCGGACCAACTTGCCCATGTATGGTTGGGCACATCCCTATTTAAAGAGCACTGAGCGGAGTGAAGTAGAATTTTTTTTAAAATTGCATCTCTGACCTTTCGAAAGGGGGATGGGGTCTGGACCCACTGTATACGGCCAAACCCAAAACATTAACTCTCCTTTATACAGTATTAGCTCTCTTTATTTTATATCCTTTTAATCCTCTTAAAAATTTTAAAATACTAAGTTCTTTATACTTTTCTATATTAAAACAAAATTTTAAGCTTTAGTGAGTTGGCGGGGTTGTTGTTTCTCGTGAGCAGTGAACCTAGCACAAATTACAAATAAACAATGGTTTATATATATAGATGTTTTTGATCGGATACGCTAAGATGTGCCCACCCCCGGGTGGAACAGCAAAAAAAATTTTTTTTTGGGGGGGGGGGTACAATCCAGACCATACATGGGAACGGGGATCGGGGTTGTGGAGTTAAATCTCCAAAATCTAGGAAGACGATTTTTAAATTCTCTCTCAGAAGTGGAAAGAGGTGAAGCATAGATGAACACGGTCACCGAAGCTAGGTCTTTAACCCCGATTAGATGACATTTCAAAATCTAGGAGGGGGTGGAGTAAGACCTCACCCTACAACCCCTTGTTTTATTATTTCTTTCTTTCTTAAAATTATTTCTTTTGGGGAATAAATAGCCTCACTCAAAAACTTAACTTTCAGGTTGCTAATCCCTTAATTTTAAAAGCATAGGCGGACGCCTGCTTTTAAAATTAAAGTAAGATCAGCTAATATTCGGGGTCACAACACCCCGATTCTAGCCCCCATTCAGGAGTAGTTATGGAAGCCCCACCTCGCCGACTTCTCCCTGTACGATGCGAACTGGGTCCACTAGTATATCCCTTGCAAGTCGCTCCACCTTTTTCTTGAACGTGGCGCTGAACATAAGGAACTGACGTTCCGGTCGCACGTGATTTGCTATTGAACGCACTTGCGGTTCTAAAAAATATAAAATTAACAATATAATGAATGAGAATAAATCTTATCAATGTCGCAACCATAGGTGAAAAGAAAATTATACCCCCAAAAAACTTAAAATACTACACAAAAAATCGCAACACATGACAAACCACTGAAATCGGGAAGGTACGTGTGAGTTTTAAAAAAGGTTTTTGGGGAATATCCTTTGAAATTTTTGCTCACCACAACAAGCACAGCTCAGATCATGTCTAACATCTCTTTTCTATCTAGGTAATCTTTGGCACTTACCGAAGCCCAGGTCGAACATTCGATCTGCCTCGTCGTATACCAGGTATGTGACTCGTTTGAGATTCGTGGCGTCAATTTTCACCAAATCGATCAGTCGACCCTGAACACCAACACTTCACACTGAACTACACATGGGGGCGGGGAAGGAGAGAGACCCATTATTTGGCATCTCATTTTCTATTTCCCACCGACTAAAACATCCGATCTTTTTCGGGTTAGTAGTGAGAGAGAACTTGAGAGCGTTATTAAAAATAAGGTTTACTTAGAAGCATGGCTTAAAATGAGGTTTATTCAAGGGTGTGGGTTAAAATGAGGTTTACCTATAAAAGAAACTTTTTGTGCAGTGACAGAAATTCAAAACATTTCTAGCTTATTTTTAATAAACACATTTATTTTATTTTTTGGCATGTTTTGTTATTTTCGGTAGCAATGAGAGTAACTTTTTAAAAATATTGCTATTTTGTTTTAATAATGTTATATTTTTAATATGTTATTAATATTTTTCTAAATTTTGCTCAGCTTTTATATCCAATGGGTGGAGCAAGCTTTTTAAATTAAGGGCAAATTTCAACATAAAATAATCAAAAGATGAAATTACGGTATTTCGCAGAAAATCACAGTATACAGCGAAAATAGGTTGATTAAGCAAATTTTTTACATAGTATTTTAAATCATTTAAAGGTTTCCAAATATAATTAAAAAATTAACTCTGAGAGTTTTTCAAATAGATGTACGCTGTGGTTAGTCAGTGTATTAGGACATAAATAATTAAAACTTAAAACCAACTGAGAAAACCGCACACTACATAATAAGAATAAATTTATGAAAAAATGACTGCAGCCATAAAACTTATTATAATTTCTATTCTAGTTTTGCATAGAAACAGTTTTGTTTAATAAAAAAAAGGTTTTATCCAAAAAAGCATATCACTAAAATGTTGTTTTGATAACTGAACAAAAAACTATACTTTCCAAGACTCTCCTTTTCTAAATTCTAATATTTTGTTTTAATCGATAGTAGATGATAGACACTGAGCATAAATCCGGAAAGCTCTGCCCGGATGCAAACATACCGGAGTGGCCACGACGATTTCCGCTCCCTCTTGCAGCGCTTTGGACTGCTCCCATTTTGGATCCTCCTCCGTAGGCGCACACGGAGCGTATGTTGTACACTTTGCCGAACTTTCGGGCTTCGTTGTGAACCTGAAAATACTGTTTTATTCCTGACCATTGTTTTTGTTTTTTTTTCCAAAAATAAAATTCATTGCTCAGAATTGGTTAATCACTCAGTTAACCAATATTATCTTACCATAAAATTCACCAACAAACACTGTAAGTAATTAAACAGACGTAATAAAACACTCGGCTCAAGTTCAATATCTAGTGGATATGTGTTTTAAAAGGAAGTGGACGATGGAAATCTCAAAAAGCTCCTCAATTTTTATTTTCATAGACTTTTTTCTAAAATTCACTATTGGCCTTTTTTCGTGCCTTTAATTAGATGATACCATAATTGAAAACTAAAAAAAAACAACTGTTTATTAAAAACTTAAAAAAGTGTTAAAATTTTGCCAAAAATTTGAATCATACATAGACACGGTGGGGGGGGGGTTACCCTACCCCCCAAATCCTTAGAAGGGGGTTTAACCCATACATGGGCAAGTTGGTCCGGAATGGGGGGTTAAACCCCATATTAGGGGGTTAAAATCAGAAACGCAAAAGACTCATAACGTTTTTTTTCTGGAGTGCATTTTAGCCAATTGTTTTTCGATTTTGAAGGAAAAATAGGTAAAAAAACTCTAATTTTAGGTCAAAAAGCTCTTTTTATTGCTTAAAACATTTATTTTGACCTCAAAACTTGAGTTTGGAGGCAGTAAGAAGTCATTTTAAAGACATATTTTCCTTATTTTTCCAAAAGTGGGGGGTAGCCTTTTTCCCCCACTTCTGAGTTGGGGAAGGGGTTAGACCCCCCTCTCATAATTTGGGGGAGTTAGCCCCCCGTGCTTATGTATGGTTCCACCCCCCCCCCACTCAGAAATGGGGGGGGGAGAAAAGGTAACCCCCCTCCCAATTTTGAAAAAATGAAGAAAAAATATCTTTAAAATGACTTCAACTGCCTCCAAACTTAAGTTTGAAGGTCAAAATAAATGTATTAAACAATAAAAAGCTCAAAATGCAATAAAAAGAAATTTTTAAACTAAAATTAGCGGTTTTTTTACTAATTTTTTCTTTAAAATCGAAAAACAATATGGCTAAAATGCACTCAGAAAAAAAACGTTATGAGTACTTTGCGTTTCTTCGGATTTTAACCCTCTAATTTGGGGTTTAACCCCCCCACTCCGGACCAACTTGCCCATGTATTATTTGAATGTGAATATGTGATAAACACTTAATAAACATAATTTACTCATTAATGATTGTGTAAAATAATATTGTTGTATTTTTTTGGATTTACGCATTTTAATTTGTAAAAAAGTCGATCTTTTTACCTGCATCGCCAGCTCCCTGGTCGGAACAATTATCAAAGCTATTGGACCATCACCGTTTATCAATTCCCGCTAAAAAATTAAAATAAAACAAAATTAAAAATTAAAAAAACTTTTTAACTTTTAAAAAATTAAAACAAAAAAAAACAAAATTAAAATAAATTTATATTAATTGTTATGTAATTACATACACAGAACACAGAAACATGATGGGCAGGCAAGAGCGTAGCCAGGGGGGTTATGGGAGTTGGGGACCGGGACAATTCCCTCCTGCCAATTTGCTCCCGAGACAATTCACTCCTGGCAGTTTTTATAATTGCACGCAAATCTTATCAAACCAACTTCATTAGGGACAATTCGCTCCCGGAAGTTTTTATAAACACAAATCTTATCAAACCTACTTCATTAGGGACAATTCGCTCCCTGCTCAATTTGCTACCGGCATTTTTAATAAACTCGATTCTTTTAAAGTAATTCATTCAGACAAAATTAATGATTTTTTTTGCTATTGTTTGTAAAAATGATGAGTAATTTTGTACAATAATTTAATTGTTATATAAACTAACCTATATTTTGTTAGACTCACTTAAAAATAAATGAGCATAACGGAATGCTTAGTTTTTGTGTATTATATTGTAATTATAAAAACAATGTTTATTATATCCATTTAACAATTCTTTATCTTTCATTACTAACCAAAACAATTTTTTTAAAAGACACATAAGCAACGTTAAAAAATGAGAACAACGCATTAAAATTAACAATCAGATCATATGAATGCATTTCAATAAGACAACAGTTTTAGTTCGATTTGAAAAAAAAACTAATAGCTAAACTAATGATTAAATCGTTAGTTCAAATTAAATCAATCTTGATTTGCTAGTTTAAAGGTATGCTTAGTTTTTGTGTATTATATTGTAATTATAAAAACAATGTTTATTATTATCTATTTAACAATTTTATTATTTTATTTTATTTAATTTTAATTTAAGTGTATTATTTAATCATTCATTCATTCATTAATTATTATTATCTATTTAACAATTTTATTATTTTATTTTATTTAATTTTAATTTAAGTTTGTTATTTAATCATTCATTTGCAAAAACAGCAAACTTGCACCATATTAAAGTATTAAAAAACCAAACTATGAATTCATTCTGATGTCAACAAACATTAGTGGTGTTATCAGAATATTACAATTTTTATTTATGGTTATTTATTTTTTTAACACTGAACAATTTTCTTTTAAATGGAAGTGTTTTGACTGTCGTGTTTTTTATTTATGGTTATCTGTATTTTTTTAATTTTATTAATTATTAGATATAAAACGCAAGAAAATATAAAAATCTAAGAGCATCATTGTATTGCTAATTAAAACTAAACTTAAAAAATGCTCTGGGAATAGAGCAGAAAAAAGGGACGATTTCTCTCTGGGCTTATGTTCAGAGTTCAGACAGTAAAGATGTTGACAAGTCTGAGAACTCCGTACTAACCCTCAGAAGATTCAGCTTATTTCTGTGCTAACTTCATAAATAATTAAAGAGCAGTACCAGAAGATATTTTGTCAAATTTTATTTGGAACATTTTTTAAATTCAAAAAAATAGTCCTAAAAATGCGGATAAAATAATTTAAAGCATGTTTTGAAAATAAAAATTAAAAAAGAACTTAGCGCTGCAGAGCCAAACAATGAACCCGGCGGCGAATTGATGCATGCACAAAAGACGGTGGAAATTTACAAAACACAAATAATTTCTTTATTAATTACAATTATTTAAATTATTTCTGCACTGAAGAATTAAAACCTTAGGAAATTGATAAAAAAGAGAATAATTATAACAATAATGAAAAAACAAATATTTTAATCAATACAAATATGCTTTCAAGCACTCAAAAAGTTTATTTCATATAAAATGTAAAACATAAAAACTTCATTCAGAAAATTTTAAAAAATTTTTAACTTTCACAAACGCTTTCAAGATTTTCACATAAAGTTTATCCCAAAATGTGTGAAACATTATGGCCTGATATGTTATGGTGTGATATTTTGTTTTTTGCTTTGCTTTTTATTAAGATATTATTATCTATTATTGATATGTCTTCTTCAGATTAAGCTGAAACAAAATATTGTATTAATTTAAAACAAAAAAGTTAAGCCTTTCTGGAACTTGGAGTTTATTTTTTTGAAAGTTATTTATATCCATAAATAAGAAATTCAACATTTTGAAACAGGTTTTATAAAAAACAAATTGCGTTTGCACCAACAAATTGTTAATGCAAAGTTTTTTAATAAATTCTTGATTATTGCTAGAATTATTTTATATTTTAATACAACTTATTTTTCTCAATGTGGAAATTTTTTTGGAATATAGGGTGGCTAATTTAATTTCGGCCACCTTTTTTTATTTTTTTTGGAAAGTTTTTCTGATTTTTCCAATCGACCCAAAATTCGGTCTAAAAATCAAACGATAGCTATTTTTGTTATTTCAATACAAAATTTTAAAATTTCTGTTACACTTCAAGATCAGTGGAGGTTTAAACATTGTTTTTATAGTGGCAGAAATTAAGGCGCGAGCCATTAATTTTGGCCACCTAGAAAAAACTGGTTCTGAACAATGACAACGATTAATTCAATGTACACAAAGGTCTTGGGAAGAAACGGAAATAATTTGTATATAACAGTGGTTAACTAATAAACATAAGTAAAAAACATACACAACCGCTTGTTTTAGAAAAATGTTGAAAAAAGAGCAAAATAATTAGTTTACTAAACTTTTTATGCTCATTTTTTTAGTTCCAACGTTATATAACAATTACGTTTAATTCTTCTCAAGACCTTTGTGTACATGAACTAACCATTGTGATTGTTCATAACTATTGCCAAAACAAACAATAAAAATTTTTAAAGGTTGAAAGTTTATCCTTAGGTATTGTTCTTGGTATATATAACTTAATTTTTTCCGCTTGCAAACAAATCATTGTATAAATTACCAGATCTGTGCACGGTCTGGAAATGCTCCCCCGTTTTATTGGAGGATTTGCCTCCCCCGTTTTATTGCCCTGCCCCACCAAAAAATGAAAAAGTACCCTAAAATTATGAAGCCATTTTTGACCTATGATGACGCCATCATCGCAATTTCTTAGCAGTTTTTAGCCTATTTTAATGTATATTAAGCCATTTCAGACCTATTTTTACCTTATTTTCGCTTTTTTGTCCCTTTTTTTCTTTTTTCCCTTCTTTTTTCTCTTTTTTTTCTTTCCCCCTGCTTGCCCCCTGTTTTATTGTCCTCCCCGTTTCAAAAAAAATTGCCCCCCCCATTTTGGAATTGCCCCCTCCCATTTAAACCACCCGGGGGGGGGGGGGCGTGCACAGGTCTGAATTACTCATCATTTTTACAAACAATAGCTAAAAAAATCATTAATTTAGTCTGAATGAATTACTTTAAAAGAATCAAGTTTATTAAAAATGCCGGTGGTGAATTAGGCAGAGAGCAAATTCTCCAGGGAGCGAATTGTCTCTAATGAAATAGGTTTGATAAGATTTGCATTTATAAAAACTTCCGGGAGCGAATTTTCCCTAATGAAGTTGGTTTGATAAGATTTTCGTTTATAAAAACTCCTGGGAGCAAATTGTCTTGGCAGCGAATTGTCCCGGGAGCAAATTGTGCCAGGAGCGAATTGTCCCAGGAGCGAATTGTCTTGGAAGCGAATTGTCTGGAAGCGAATTGTCCCCAATTCCGGGGGTTGTATGTAATCCCTCTATTGGGCTGGCGGAGGTAAAAATTTGGTGGTCCTAAGAGAACAATTTAAAAATTTTTTTTTGCACTTTGCTCCGCTCAGCGCTCGACATTTATATCCCTTTTACAACTTTTAAGCGATGTTGCTAATGAATTTCAAAGACAATTTTTGAAAATTTTTTCGCGCTGTCGCACGATTTTAAATGTTATACCTTTTTAAACCTAAAAT
Organism: Microlaimidae sp. YZB2_3; assembly: GCA_030248175.1. Classification (NCBI taxonomy): domain Eukaryota; kingdom Metazoa; phylum Nematoda; class Chromadorea; order Desmodorida; family Microlaimidae; species Microlaimidae sp. YZB2_3. The sequence continues at coordinate 19,579 of JASAMX010008491.1, forward strand.
TTTTGAAATTTAACTTTAAAAAACAATGCAAATAACAGAAAAAAAAATCCCTTAGCGCGAAGCGCAAATTTTTTTATCCTTTTTATTGTCTTTTTTACGGTATTTTGAAAATTTGGAGTACAACTCCCCTTTTCAAAAATTTGTATGGAGTACAACCCTCCTTTCCAAAATCCTGGCTACGCCCCTGTGGGCAGGACATAACAACCATGTCGCAGACCTGTGCACTGCCCCCCCGGGGTTTTATTGGGGGGAGGGCAATTCCAAAACGGGGGGGCACGGGGGCAACTTTTTTGAAACGGGAGGGACAATAAAACGGCTGGGGAAAGCAGGGGGAAAACAAAAAAAAAAAGAAAAAAAGGGGAAAAAAAGAGAAAAAAGAAGGGAAAAGGGAAAAAAGGGACAAAAAAGCAAAAATAACGTAAAAATAGGTCTAAAATGGTTTAAAATACATTGAAATAGGCTAAAAACTGCAAAAAATTTGCGATGATGGCGTCATCATAGTTCAAAAATGAAGGGTACGAGGAGCGGCAGCCTCCAGAAGTGGGGGGTCTGGGGAGCAAGAGCCTTCCAGCGGGATCAAGGGGCAAAGCCCCTTGTCAGGCGGTTCCGGGGGGCAGAATGCCACCCGGGGAGAAAATTTTTAATTTAAGGCACTAAAATACACTAGAAATTTTAATTCCATATAATACTTATTACAAAATTTAAAGTTTTTTATACCTATACATTTAAAACATGTGTTTAAAACGTTAATAAAAGGATAATAGTGTTTATAATAGTTTAATTAAACATGTATGCCTTAACTACTGAACGGGATAATCGATTTGAAATCGAAAAACTAAGATAAATTGTTAATTTAAACTACCCGCGTAGCGGAGAAATTTTCGTTTTTTCAATATATATTATGCTTTTGAAAGGCATTAGAAATTTTCAGTTTTTTCACTATTTAATATGCTTTTGGAAGGCATTAGGCGTTTCTGTAGTAATATTAAAGAAAATTCTTTTTCTCTCCCAAAATCTTAGAAAAAACGTAAGGGTCCTTCCCCCTGGCGAAAAAAACTCGGTTTCGCCGGATTTCGGGGGGAGGGGGGCGACCGCCCCCCTGGTTACGCAACTGGTCCTCTAACTCGTCGGAAAATGCTGAATACAGTCATAAACGAGTATTAAGGGGGAGGGGGAGGGGGCAAGGAAGATCAGCCTCGCTAGGGGGGGGGGGTCATAAGTGTTGTTTTTTTTGGGGGGGGGAGAGAGGGGTCGACCCCCCCCCTAGAGCCAAAATTTTGGAACCCCCCCCCCCCAGAAAAAATCCAGGGGCCCCCCTCCATACATGGGCAAGTTGGTCCGGAGTGGGGGGGGGTTAAACCCCAAATTAGGGGGGGGGGGTTAAAATCCGAGAAACGCAAAATACCCAAATACCCATATTGTTTTTTTTCTGGAGTGCATTTTACCCATATCGTTTTTCGATTTTGAAGGAAAAATAGGTTAAAAACACTGATTTTAGGTCAAAAAGCCCTTTTTATTGCATTTTTGAGCTTTTTATAGCTTAAAACATTCATTTTGACCTCAAAACTTAAGTTTGGAGGCAGTTAGAAGTCATTTTAAAGACATTCTTTTTCTTCATTTTTCCAAAATTGGGGGGGGGTTTAATTTTTCCCCCCCCCCCCCCTTCTGAGGGGGGGGGGGGGGGTTAAACCCCACTTCTCAGAATTTGGGGGGGTTAACCCCCCCCGTGCCCATGTATGCCCCCCTCCCCCCCAACGCTCGAGAGCGGTCCGGCCTAACCCCCTCCCCCCTCCCTACCAATTCGGAACTATATTTTTGTTAGTTACTGTCAAAAACACGGTTTTTTAGTTAAAAACAGTGTTTAAATACACTTTTTAGGCCTAAATAGGCGATTTAAGTACATAAAATTCAAAATTAGACCTAAAAACACTTAAATTATTGAGTTAAAAAAATTTCGTTAAAAAATTAGACTCCCCTGACCCCCCTAAATTTGAAATTTCGCACCCGGGGTCGACCCTCCCCCTAAAAAGCACCAAGCCACGGAGGGGGCACCCCCACCCTCAAAAAATTTCCTCCACTCGGGGAAGCCCCCCCTGCGGACCCGATCAAAAACACCTAGGAGGGGGTCAGGCCGGCCCGTCTGAGCTTTGAGGGGGGTTGATTTTTTTTTAGGGGGGTCAAAATTGGCCTTAGGTGTGTAAAATGGACCCCCCCTTTTGTCTCGCCCCGGGGTAAAAAAAGCAAGGGGGTCCGGACCCCCCCTGGACCCTCCTAAAAAATTTTGGCCTTCCACTCGGGGGTGGGCCCCTCCTAGCGGACCCGAGGGTCAGGCCGGACTGCTCTTGAGCTTTGGGGGCGAGAGGGGGTCCTGGATTTTTTTAGAGGGGGTCGACCTTGGCCTTGGGGGGGGGTCGACCCTTTATCTTTTTCCCAAAAACACCGATGGGTATACTTTCTTAATATCCGAAAGACTTTCCTTCACACTAAAATCCTTCCCTCTTTTGTATTGTAAAACTAGAGATACACGGGCACCATTCCAGTGCGAAAGCAATTATAGTTATAATTTAGATGTTACGTCATGATGACAGCTTATATTATTACATCGTGAATAAAATGACTAAATACTGACAAACTCGCGAGAGATTTGGTGTAAATATCATATAAAATACCTGATCCATAATATGAACCAAAGCCGGCCATAAATATGCTGCAGTTTTACCACTTCCTGTTTTAGCAATTCCGATGATATCGCGACCACGCAACGCATTCGGAATAGCCTAAAATAATTATTTTAATTTATTCTGCCATTTACAGGTTTCGTAGGAAATTATTCCACCGCGCAAAAAAAGTTTTACATTCATTTTAAATAATTTAGCCATTAAATAATAATATTGTTTTTAGGTTGAGCTAGAAATTTTTTTTAACTTGCAATAATGTGATTTTACCAACAAAAATCTGAAATTTTTAGCGAGTTTTTGTGCCAAACATTTTCTCACACTGTGTCAGTAGGGAGTCGTTGCACCTTGCATGTTGCGAGCTTTTGTGAAAAATTTTGGTCAAAATTAACTGTACAGTCGTATTGAGTTATAAAACTTTTCTACGGCATGTGCTTGTCTTACTGAAAAAATATTTTAGTTCATTATACTCTTTATATTACATCAATAAATAACCTGGGCTTGAATGGGGGTCGGTTGGCTGTATTCTGATTTTCGAATTACACTCATTAACTCTTTGTCAAACCCGAAATGGGCAAAACTGGATACTGGTTTCTCTGGATGAAAACCGCTTACCTAAAAAATCAAGAAAATAGACATAATATAATTTTAAGGGGACAGACCTGTGCACGGTCTCGAAATCCCCCCCCCCGCTTTATTGGAGGATTTGCCCCCCCCCCCCAAAAAAAAGAAAAGAAAAAGTACCCTAAAATTATGGCGCCATTTTTGACTTATAATAACGCCATCATCACGAATTTTTTGCAGTTTTTAGCCTATTTCAATACATTTTAAGCCATTTGTAACTAAGCCGCATCCCAAAACTCTTTTATTAAACACTAACCAAAAACCGGTAACTTTATAAACTTTATAAAACTGCTGAATAATCTATTTTGCACAAACAATAATGAATCACTGACAATAATACAACAACAGTTCTGAATAAGTAATTTTTACTTTGTAAACAAAAACAACTATGATTATGCTTAATTATTTCTAGATTAAAATCTATTTCCTTACATTTCAAAACAACTATGATTAGGCTTAATTATTTCTAGATTAAAATCTATTTCCTTACACATTTTAGACATATTTTTACCTTATTTTCGCTTTTTTGTCCTTTTTTTTTCTTTCTCCCCTGCTTGCCCCTCCCCGTTTCAAAAAAGTTGCCCCCCTCGTTTTGGAATTCCCCCCCAATAAAACTTCCCGGGGGGTAGTGCACAGGTCTGAGGGGATATGCGAGGACAGAAAAAACCAAAAGGGAAAATTACTAGAATTAACGATGGTTGATTAAAAGTTTTTTTAATGTTTTTGTAACATTCGCATATTTTTAAGAAACCTGACCCGATTGATTAGTGGTAGAAAAAATTAAAAGAGAAACATACTTTAATTCCCAGTTTTAATTGCAATTTGGCAACTTGTACGTCATCTAGCCTAGAGATGTCCTCGTGTTCTTCGTAAAAATTTTTTTCGAAAGGCTCGTATTCGATTTGAGAATGGTCCACTGGTGGTAATGGGTCTATCATCTCAACAAAATAAAACAATTATAAACTAGTTCTGAATAAGCGTCTTTTACTGTACCAGAGAGGGTACAAAAAGAAAAAAATAAAATTTTAAAAAAATGTAGTTTTCTTAGTTTTTTTTAGTTTAACCTATGCTTTATTAAAATAGATAGACGAATATATTTTCACTAGGTTAAAGTGCTTAATGTATTAGTTTGTGCTAAATAAGTTTTGGTTTTTTGATTAAACATCACAATAGTTGGAAAGCATCACTAAAAATGATTTTGAATTAGCAAAAATAAAGTTAAACTGGTGCTTTGAAACTAATTTCCAACCTAGATAGGGTTTTTTAATGTTTTGATTGTAAAATTATTCAAAATTTAAAAATTAATTTAAAAAAGTCCATTCCTAACTTTTAAATGAAGCATTTTTGGAATTGAAACATTAAAAATGTGGCAACCAAGCGCGCCAGCAGCGCCGTACCTACGAAGCGGCAAAAAACTAAAAATCCTCAAAAAAAGCTTTTGCTTTTGTAATATTAAGAAATATTTAAGAAATTTTGAAGGGAAGAAGTCGAGATATTAAACTAATAAATATTTGAAATATTTCAAACCGTAAAATGTACTAGTCGCTCGCTGTTTCTCAATTTCCTCCCTACATTATGATTGGCGCTAGCTGTATTGTACCCTCTTTCATACACTAAAAAAACACTTATTTTGAACTAGTCAATTATTCATTACACAATATCATAATTACATAGTATTACTAAATGCCTCCTGCTCACCTGTATTAAAAAACTTAACACTAAAAACGAAAATTTAAAACAAGTTCAAGCTTCTCATGACTCATGATCTGTTTTAAAACACCATTTACTAAAATTTAATAATTATTTATTTACTTTTTTAATCCTGATTGGGTTTCCCTCTGCGTCATAGTCTATTATGTCTTCTTCTTCGTCAGCAGTGGAGGGTTTGTTTTCTTCCAACCATCTGAATGAATAAAAATTTTATATTTATATATTAATATAAATATTAAGAGTAAAATATAATATAAACAATCAACAAAAAAAATCAAATAAAATTTAAAATAACAAAATCTTACTTACTACTATAATGGCTTTTTAATCATACTTCCTTTGCACATGTTTTTCTAAACTTTATTTAGTAAACATTTCGGACATTCAGAGGTTCAGACCTGTGCACTGTTACCCCCGGGGTTTTATTGGGGGGGAAGGGGAGGGGCAATTCCAAAACGGGGGGAGCACGGGGGGCAACTTTTTTGAAACGGGAGGGGGGTAATAATACGAGGGGGCAAGCAGGAGAGAAAGAAAAAAAGAGAAAAAAAGAAGGACAAAAGGAAAAAAAAAGCGAAAAACAAGGTAAGGTAAAAACAGGCTGAAAAAATAAGGTAAAAACAGGCTGAAAACTGCAAAAATTTTGCGATGATGGCGTCATCATAGGTCAAAAATAGCGTAAGGATTTTTGGGTACTTTGTGCTTTTTCATTTTTGGGCAAGGAGGGGGCAATAAAACAAGGGAAGGGGAGGGGAAAATCCTCTAATAAAGGGGGGGGGCATTTCCAGACCGTGCCGTGCACAGATCTCGAGGTTAAATATTATTTTATTTGTATAAAAAAAAAACAAAACCGGTGTGTAACAATTCAGGTAAAATATTAAAAGATTAATATATTTAAAACATTAGTATTTTTATCAATAAAAAAACGCTTTAAACCTGTCGTGAAACTTAATAAAATTTAGAGCAGGCGCTGTCGTTTTATTTTGTTTTTTAAAGAAATACTCCACCCACCCCCTTTCCAGCATCACCTGTTTTTTTTTTGGGGGGGTATACCTGACCCCCGAAATTTGGAAGGAGGTGGCCCAAAAATTTTTTTTGGGGCATAACTCAAATACCCCATTTTTAGCGTTTTTAGTACTGGGACCCCCAAATTTTAGGGGGGGTGTCGGCTATAATCGGAATTTTTTTTGGGGGGTATAACCCCCAACCATAGGCGTACGCGTAGCCAGGGGGGTCTAGAGGGTCTAGACCCCCCTTTTGGGTCGGCGAACGGAAAAATTTAGGGTTAGACTCTCGCGTTAGAATCTCGCGCTTCGCTCCGCTCAGCGCTCGATTAATTATATAGTCTCCACTTCCAAATTTGTGTTAGTTTGTTTTGTAATCTTGGTATGACCACGCTGGATCCACCCCATTCTTAATGTTTTAATTGGTCTTCACTTCCAAATTTGTGTTACTCTGTTTTGTAATCTTGACACGACCACGATAGGCCCCCCTCTTTAGATTGTTATATAGTGGGATTAAAAATTCAAAGGTTAGGAAAAGTAATTTTAAAAATTTTTTCTCGCACTTTGCATTGCACAGTTGTAATTCAATGTTTTCTTTTTTCAGTTGTTAGGGTTTTGAAAATCGAAAATTTCAAGGTATAAAATTGTTTGTAAAAATTTTTTCTTAGTTTTATAGACTTATTTTTATTGAATAATAGGAAAATAAATATGTGACATAAACAAGGTAATAAACACTCCGCGCGAAGCGCAGAAAATTTTTTTTAGCCCTTTTATAATGTTTAGGATTTGGACCCCCTAGACCCCCCTTTCGGAAATTTTATTCAGGGTTGGACCCCCCTTTTCGAAATCCTGGCTACGCCCATGCCCCCAACCCCCCCTCCGACCTATGCCTGTGAACACTGTAAGCAATGAACACTCTAGCGGTAAAGGTTGCTAACATCGTTATTTATTAATCTTGGGTCTACCATAGGGATGTAAGTCTCTACCATGGTGGTGAAATTTTTTCTCCCCTGGCTTGTCTTAGCGCCTGCCCTTTGCAGCATAGGGAAGACAATTTTCAGGTAATGCAACAACAACAACAGCAACAACAACCCTTTTTACCCCCTCAGCACTGAAAAACTCACTTGAAATACGATTCTTGCATGTCTGCTTCCTCAATATCTGTGCGCCCCAGTTGTTTCTTCTTTCCACCACTTGAAGATGCCGCGTCGCTTCCGTCGGCAACGGCTTTTTCGTTTTTGACGCTCTGCTCTTTATCTTTACGGGCCTGCACTTCGATCCCAGCCATAAAATTGTCTAATGGGTCGTCTTCATCTGTAAAAAAATAATTTCAATTTATTAATACAAAAACATTACATAATATTCGCCGCACTGTTAGATAGTAGGTGGGGTAATTTTAAAATCCTAACTTCAAAATTTTGGGGTTTTCTTAAAAAAAATTCAATAAACAGAAAAAAAATTTAATAAAACACTCCGCGCTTCCCGTAGAGTGTTTATTAAATTGTTTATGCCACATACTTCATTATTTTTCTATTATTCAATAAAAATAAGTCTATAAAACAAAGGAAAATTGTTTTACAAACAATTTGTTACTTTAAAATTTTTGATTTCCAAAACATTAAAAACTGAAAAATGACTTACAGCTGAGCAATGCAAAGTGCGACAAAATGTTTTTAAAATTACTTCCCCTAATCTTTAAATTTTTAATCTTACTATATAACAATCTAAAGGGGGGGGGGGGTCCAGCGTCAGCGGGGTCTTATCAAGATTACAGAACAAAGTACAACAAATTTGGAAGTGGAGACCAATTAAGGTAGAACTTCACAGTTTTTTTTGACGACAGATCTTTTTGAATTACATTTTACTATACGTAGTTTGACCTGCTGATTCAATTTTTGACATTCATTTTTCTGTAAAAAAATGTTATCATCCACAATCATCAAATAACATCAATAAAATACATGTCAAAAATACAAAACATTAATAAAGTTTAATACCAAAAATATTCTATTTTTTCATTTTCTATTCAGCGTATCTTAAATAATAAAACATTTTTTTAAATTAAAAAGCTAAAAAATAAAAAAAAAATTTTCAGCGTTAAAAATATGGTCGAGCGACTACCCGAACCCATGGATCCGAGCGCGACGTACTAACATAGATGTTTTTGGGGGGGGGACAGAGGGGTGCACCCCCCCCCCTAGAGCCAAAATTTTGGACCCCCCCCCCCTGGAAAAAATCCAGGGGGGCCCCCCCCTCCCCCGCCAAGCTCGAGAGCGGTCCGACCTACCCCCCCCTGGAAGGCGGGTCCCCCCTCCCCCCCCCTCCCGACCAATTTGGAAGTATATTTTTTTATTTACTGTCAAAAACACAGGTTTTTAGTTAAAAACAGTGTTTAAATACACTTTTTAGGCCTAAATAGGCTGTTTTAATACATAAAATTCAATATTAGACCTAAAAACACTTAAATTATTGAGTTTAAAAAATTTTGCTGAAAAATTGGACCCCCCTGACCCCCCCTAAATTTGAAATCTCGCACCCGGGGTCGACCCCCCCTAAAAAGCCAGGGGGGTCCGGACCCCCCTGGACCCCCCCCCCCCCTAAAAAATTTTGGCCTTCCACCCGGGGGTGGACCCCCCCCCCTAGCGGACCCGACCAAAAACATCTATGCGTACTAACCACTCGACTACTGGGTCCTTTGGGATTTTCAATTAAAAGGAGCTTTTAAAGCAATGGTTCAAAATGTAGTTTCTTGGCGTCAATTAAAAGAAAATTAAAAAAAATGATTCGTTATTTTTAAACGAAAGTTTGGAAATAGTTAGATATAGGCTTTTGCCATTTTTTTTATTATAAACGATTAAAAAAGGACTTCAGGATTTGTTTACTATATATTTTTGTAAAAAGTCTTTTTTGCAATATAAAAAAAATCCTGAGATCATTTTGAACCCAAACCACTTTTGAAAGTTGCCCCCTACATTACCCTAATTTATTATAAAATTTCGCCCAAAAATAACAAATCAATTTTTTTTAAAAGGCCTTATTGTGGTTTTCAGAGGTAGAATCCATGGACATCTGTTGCGAACTGGACAAACTTTTCAGTGATGTTTTTATAACCACTGGATAGCACAGATTCTTAACTTTTTATAGCACCCCACTTTTATGGGCCAAAAATTAATATTTATAATGATATGCGACTTGTAGTCCAAGTGGTCAAAACTGTGAAGTTCTACCTTAATCAAGCGCCGAGTGGAGCGAAGCTCGAGAAAATTTTTAAAAAATAGCCGTTGTAGACCCCCAAATTTTTATCCTTGGCAACCCAAAAAGAGAGTCTAACCCAAAATTTTTCCCTTTGCCGACCCAAAAACAGTTGTGTGTATGGTCTTAAAATGTCCTCCCCCCCGCGGAAAAATAAAAAAGTACCCATAAATTATGAAGCCATTTTTTACCTATCATGACGCCATCATTGCAAAATTTTTGCAGTTTTTAGCCTATTTCAATGCATTTTAAGCCATTTAGACCTATTTTAACTTTCTTTTTTTGCTTTTTTGTTCCTCCTTTTCTTTTTTTCCTTTTTCTACTTTTTTTCTATCTACCCTGCTTGCTCCCCCCATTTTATTGCTCCCTCCCGTTTCAAAAAAGTTGCCCCCATTCCCCCGTTTTGGAGTTGCCCACCCCCTATAAAACCCTGGAGGGGAGGGGGGCAGTGCAGAGGTCTGCAAAAGGGGTTCCGGACACCCTAGACCTGCATGGCTACGCCCATGCCTCTTCCTAGATTTCAAATTTTTTCCACTCCGGGTTGACCGCAAAACAAAATTAGGAGGGTCAGCATACATGAGCATAAGGGGGGGGGTAGGGTCCACCCCTTGACCTCAAAACTTTGGACCTCCCCTCTAGAAAAAAAACCTAGGGGCCCCCTGGCCCCCTTTCCCCCAAAATTTTTAAATTTTGACACTCTACCACCCTCTGAAATTCTAAATTGACGCCCTCCCCTCCTCTTTTGAGCCAAATTTTTGGCATTAATTAAGGTCAAAATTTACTGTCACAAACACGGTTTTGTAGTAAAAAATAGTACTGTAGCGTTTGTTCTGGTAACTACAAAGTTCTGTTAGTTGGCCTGAGATGTAGTTCCAAGTTTAGTCGCGTTCCCGCTTTAAAGTTTATTAGGGTAATATTAACAGCAACCGGGGCAGTATTACTAAGGGCTGGCACAGCTTGGAAAGAAGCGGGTGGCGGTTAAGTTCTGACAAAGATCTAATAAGAAAAGATCTGTTGAACTCTTGATCTTTGCTCCTTGCAAGCTTGGAAGTCTTTGGCGCTTGAGGCGAGAAGTGGGAGAAGTAGCAAGATGATCGTTAAAGAACCGACCACTAAACGCAGAATTAGTTTCAATGGTCGACCAACTTAAGGTAGAACACTACAGTTCCAAAAATTTCTTTGAACACACTCTTTCTTTCCAAAAACGCTCACTCAGGAGTTTTCGGGGGTCCTGATTACGAATCTGAACTTCGTTTTTTGATTTGACCCCCGAGGGGGCGCTAGGGGGGGTTGCGACTCCCCTAGGAGGGACACTGACTCCACCCCGGTTTTACTTCAAAACCACCTCGAAGCACGTACTCGGGGTTGAATACAGTATTGAATAATGTACATTTTTTTTTAATAAAAAAGTTAAAATTAAAAAATTTAAAAAAAAACATTTTTTTGGTGTTAAAAATTTGCTCCCACGGGGATTCAAACTTAGACCTCTTATATGCTGAGTTCTACACCCTAACCACTCGGCTACTGCTCCGTCTCTGTACCTTAGTTGAAAAGTACTTTTAAACGAACGTTTCCAAATGTTGTTTCCCGACGTCAATTCAAATTCATCCATTGCAAAATTATGGAAATTTGTTTACAAACCGATTTTAACAAAATATATATCAAAATGGAGAACTCATCGAGTTAGAAACATTGGCGTTGTTATTTTAAAAATCATATAGAGATCTACTGAGAAATTAGGCACCAAAGTTAATAAAATTTTCTCAAAAAACTTTTCAAAATGTCGGGTTTTCTCCAGTTTTTTCTATACGATTTTGCTGAAAACAACAGGAAAGTTTTATCTACTTGTCTTCTAATTACGTACAAAAAATTATTAAAATCGACACGCACAAAAAAATTTTATATGTCATTTTGTGAAAAAAAAAACCTGCGATTCGTCGAAATCCCCTTTGTGGACCATTGCCACAGCTTATTTTTAATTTTTATGTTTCATCAAAATATAAAAAATGATGTTCAGGACATGAGAATTAATACAATATGTAGTTTTTAAAAATTGGTTACAGTTGTAATGAACAGTGACTGTACAAAGTTTGTGCGATTTTAACTGTAGTGTTCCACCTTAATACATCTCTTTTTATAGGCAGAT
>JASAMX010008494.1:0-94380 GCA_030248175.1 Microlaimidae sp. YZB2_3
GGGAAGGTTAAAATTATGACGCTATAGAATTATTTTTGACCAATCAACACTGGGGGAAGGTTAAAATTATGACGCTATAGAATCATTTTCGACCAATCAACACTGGGGGAAGGTTAAAATTATGACGCTATAGAATCATTTTCGACCAATCAACACTGGGGGAAGGTTAAAATTATGACGCTATAGAATCATTTTCGACCAATCAACACTGGGGGAAGGTTAAAATTATGACGCTATAGAATCATTTTCGACCAATCAACACTGAGGGGGAGGTTAAAATTATGACGCTATAGAACCGTTTTGGACCAATCAACACTGGGGGAAGGTTAAAATTATGACGCTATAGAATCATTTTCGACCAATCAACACTGGGGGGAAGTTAAAATTATGACGCTATAGAATCATTTTCGACCAATCAACACTGGGGGAAGGTTAAAATTATGACGCTATAGAATCATTTTCGACCAATCAACACTGAGGGGAAGGTTAAAATTATGACGCTATAGAATCATTTTCGACCAATCAGCACTGGGAGGGAGGTTAAAATTATGACGCTATAGAATCATTTTCGACCAATCAACACTGGGGGGAGGTTAAAATTATGACGCTATAGAATCATTTTCGACCAATCAACACTGGGGGAAGGTTAAAATTATGACGCTATAGAATCATTTTCGACCAATCAACACTGGGGGGGAGGTTAAAGTTATGACGCTATAGAATCATTTTCGACCAATCAGCACTGGGAGGGAGGTTAAAATTATGACGCTATAGAATCATTTTCAACCAATCAACACCGGGGGGAAAACTATGACGCTATAGAATCATTTTCAACCAATCAACACTCGGGATTAAAATTATGACGCTATAGAATCATTTTCAACCAATCAACACTGGGGATTAAAATTATGACGCTATAGAATCATTTTCAACCAATCAACACTGGGGATTAAAATTATGACGTTGTAGAATCATTTTCGACCAATCAACACTGGGGATTAAAATTATGACGTTGTAGAATCATTTTTGACCAATCAACACTGGGGGGAGGTTAAAATTATGACGCTATAGAATCATTTTCGACCAATCAACATGGGGGGAAATGAATTCTTCAATAAACGCGACAATAGGCTTTTTTATCTTCTCCCATTTTGATTTCCAGGGAGCGTCACATATCGTCGTTACTACGGCAAAATGTAAAAAATTCGTATAAAATATACGCGACTGTGACTTATTTTTGATTTCAAGCAACACGTATTAATCACATATTGAGTCAAAGTCACGTGTATTTTATAATAACAGTGGCTCATTTTGCCGTAGTAATGGCGATATAGCCGTAAATCGCAAACATTACCCACTCTTTGAAGGTATTCTGGCGCGATGCAATTTTTTTCCTTAACTTGATGCGTCGATTATGATATTAATAAAAAAGCAAAAAAAACACCCCTCATCAAAATTACTATATACTAAACCTTTAATGCTGAAGAAGCTGGCGTAAAACTAATGTTAAAATCAATTAAATAAACGGCCAGTATAGCCACGTAATAGCGCGTATAAATAAAAAAAGTTCGATACTATTACTTATTTGTCGATTATTTTTGTTTTAATTGATTATCACATGGCCTTTTTTTAATTTATTAAAAAAACGTACAAATTAAAACTGTTGACTACTTGTATCTAAAAATAATAAAGTGTGTTTGGTTATTTGGTTTATTTTATGTTACTGTAACAAATTATTAATAAAAGAAACAAACGTTACAATAGAAACAATTATTAAATATTAAACTCACTTAGCCCGTTCCCGTGATTGCCTTTTTATTGGTTACAACCGTGAAACCTTCGTATGACCTATTTCGTATTCCGTCGTATATAATTTTTTTGCGTGAGTAGTGTCCAGGGAGCGAGCAATTGAAATGGTTAAAGCTGTAAGGTAGCAATATGCAAATTTTTCTAAAAGATGCAGTGTATGACGTAGGATATTTCATGTTGCAAAATTTTGCATATTGCTACCGTAAAACTTTAATTATTTCACTTTGCTCGCTCACTAGGGCACTATTCGCGCACAAAAAATTATGTCTGATGGAAATATGAGTAAGGTCATGCGTAGAGTTTACGGTAAGGTTTACGTACGACATTTACCATACGAAAATACCACCACCATGAAACGAAGGTTTCACCTTTGTAGTACGAAGGTTTTACGGTTGTAACGGGGGAAAAACCATCACGGAAACCGGTTAAATGTAAAAGAATTTCGGTATTAATAAAAATATTGCGGTCAAAATAAGAAATAGTATTGTTTTGTTTAAAACCTAAAATTATTGCACTTTTGTGGTTTAAAACGAAGGGTGCCCGGAAGGGAGTTCGACCGAGGGGCTTAGTATAATATGCAAATTAAATATTAACTAATTAAAAATTTAAAAAAAAATTCTTTGGAAATGTGTAACAAACCGCAATATCCATTCCCACTAACGAACCTTGTTCTCTATATTTCGGCATTTCTGCTCGAACTTCGCAGTATTGCGTCATAACAAATCATTAATATCACATTTTTTTCCGCCGTTATCACTAAATAATTTAATTGGAAGAGATCTCAAAGTGTTGTTAGGCAATCAGGAATCATTATCCTACATTGTTAAAAGCTTGGTTCCGTAAGGCTTAGGCTTAGGAGGTGAGGACCATTTCTTTTCATCATTTACATAAACGACTAAGTTGACAATGTAAAACATTATAAAGCCCGATTCACACTTCAGGTTTAAGGTTTACGATTTAAGGTTTAAGGTTTATGGGTGAGATTTAAGGTTTAAGCAACGCTTCACAGTTTGATTTAAGGTCGGTCACACTTACGCACAATGCACAATGCACGATACATAATGCATAATACACGATGCACAATGCATTATAGTACCTGTTCACACTTACGCACAATGCATAATGCATTAAAACGAATTTTTAGTCAAAACTATTATTAAATTACGGTTTAAAATGCTTGTTTTTATTATTAAAAACGAAACCTAACAAAGAATAGCGTTCTGTAAATCCAAGTTGACAAAAAACTCAAATTAACCGATTTTGGAATAAACAATCCTGAATATTAATCAAGAAAGCTAAAAAAAGCCAAAATATAGTTCTAAAATCACTCTTTTTTTATTTATTTTTGCATAGAATTATGTTATATATTTTTTAAACACAAAAATATGTTTTAAATTTTATGTACATGTATAATAAAATTTGAAGTGGTTTGTTCAAGAATATTCATTATTTGATTTGTTTTTTAAACAGAAGAGTTCTCAACGTACGTACTTTGCGAAAAAAGTGCGTACAAATTTTCAAAGCGCGCTGCTACTCGTACAAAACTTGGAACGCCGCTCCAAGTCCAATAATGCATTGTGCATTGTGCATCGTGCATTGTGCGTAAGTGTGAACACCTATTTTCGGAGTTTTAATGCATTGTGCATTGTGCATCGTGCATTGTGCATAAGTGTGAACGGGCCTTTAAGGTTTACGGTTTAAAATTTATGGTTTACGGTTTAAGGTTTAACGATGGAAAAAAAGTTCCAAGTTTTGTTTAACGTCTCTCTGGACAGTTTTCTTAAGTATGAAAAATCGCGATTTTTGGCATACAAGATCTCGTGAAATACAGTAATATTTCACTAAAAAATTTATATGAGTGTTTAAAAGGCAGAAATATCACGATTATAAAGTGAACATTCATTATATTATTGTAAGTAATTGAAATAAATGATATTAAAAATCAAATTGCAATGAAATTTTTTTAAAACCCTTAAAAATATTTACTGCACACTATTTATTAAAAAAAATACTTCCAATAAAGAGACACCGTTACCCTTTTTCACGTACGTAAAATATAAATTGAATACTGTTGTATTTATGGTTTAATATACAATTTTCCGTCAAAAATGGGGGTTAATTTTTTCAAAATTTCGGTGAAAATTCGATTTAATTTAATTTGGTAAAATTTAAAGCTCCAGATAGTATATTTATATTGAAATTTATAATTTTTGGAAGGCCATAATATCTTTTGTATTTTTTAACGCATAAATAGTTTTGTCGTGCGTCGTGCGTTTTATTTATTTTTTTCGGAGGGCTTGTTTATAAATCGCTTTTAGAGCTTATCGCTTATCATCCCATGGTATCAGTGGCATAGTCGGTTAGCGCGTCGTTACATTTTTGAAAGGTCCCGAAATCGATTCCCACATAAACATATTTGGCCACAATTTTTATTTATTTTAATAATTTTTTTTTATAATTTAAAAAATTTATTTCACATAAATTCAAAAAATATCATTATTGTAAACAGGATTTGTTGCCTGCTTTTCGCCAATTAGTCAAATTTTCGTCATTTGAATATCTTAAAATATTATAATACTCTATAAGTATAATAATTCAAAAATAAATTGTGTGCAAATAAAAATGGGTAATTTTTGCTCTTTATTGCAATTGGTTTACTACTGAACGCTCTGCCATAAAAACTGTGCGGAGAGACCTTAAGGTTTAAGAAAAATTTAGCTAATTAAAAGTTTTTAATGCTAAATAATAATAAATTTATAAGTTAAATTGCGCACAAATCGTCTCGATAATATCTAAATCAGTAATTTTGTAATCTCGATTAAGCTCTCGGCGGATGATACTAAGGTTTATCTTGACTTCTGGGTAGAAGACGGGGAAGCTAGGAAAACTCTACTTCAAGAAAAATTTAAATCGAATCTGGAGTTGGTCAAAACAGTGGCAGTTGCAGCTGGCTGGGAATAAATGTGAAGTTCTTCATCTTCAAGTTTTTAATCTATTTTAATCGAAAACGTACAGATTTGAAAATTTCTGCAACTTAAAATTAAACTCTTTAATAAGATTTAAAGCTCTCAGAAATTCTTTGGAAAAAAAATAAAAAAACCTATCAAAGAGTCTTTTGAGTTAATAAAATGTATGAAATATATAAACTTTTTTTTAATTTTTGTAGTCAAAATAAAAATTTTTGTAGTCCAAATAAAGTTTTTTTATTCGCTGCCACTGTTTTTTTCATACAACACTGTTAAAAAATTTTATTCTTAACAGGTTTCATTAAAATACATTCGACGCTATAAAAGGAATAAAATTTGTTTAAAAAATTATTTAAAACGTCCCAAAAATACACGAAATTAAATATTGGGCGTGGTGCGAAAAAATATTTTGGTCCAAAATTTTTCCACTAAAACAGTCGAAACCAGTCTGAATGGACCCGATCTACCATGAATATCAGTGGTAATGTGTTTTTTAATAAAAAAAATTATATTCTCTGTGACGCTTGGCGCGGTTCAGAAAACAAAAATAAATTTGTAGATAGGTTAACTGAGTTAAATTCGGCCAGCCTTAATTTCAGCCACCGGCTGCTATTGTTGCCGTGCGCAAATTTTTAAATTGAACTGCGTATGGCTAAATAAATGAATTAAATCTATATAATCATACGCAGTTCATTTTATAACTTTGAGCATGGGGAAAATAACAAGCGGTGGCCGAAATTAAGGCTGGCCGAATTTAAGTCATTTACTCTACTCATTTTTTAAATATGTTTAATAGTTTCGTTTAACCTCAAATTTTAAAATTTAATCGTAGAATAACATTTTTTTTAGAAATAAATGGATATAATTGATAAAAAAATATAGTTTTGACATTATTGAACACAAACGGAAACATCAAATTATAAAAAATTTGTTATTTTGACATTTACCGTGCTATTTATAAAACTTTTGGCCTCGGTCCAAAGCGGACTGGGTCCAGTTTTTACGCAGACCGGTCTGCGTAAAAAGCAGTCCCCGTCCGTTATTGCAAATGCAATGCACACGTCCAAATAAACTGTTTTGGGTTGTCAGAGAATTGTTCACATTATTTTTAAATTTTAAAACTTAATAATTTAAAACTTAATAAATCCTGCAACTGATATTCTAATTTTACCGTAGAATTGGAATAATAAAAAATATTCAGTTCTTTAATAGTTTTACGCAATAATTGATTAAATGTGCATAGTAGAAAAGCGGTGTACTCGCAATGAATTTTACGATGATCAAAACGGACTGGGACCGTTTTTTGCACAGACTGGTCTGCGTATAAAATGAACCCAGTCCGCTTTGGACCGGGTCCAAAAGTTTTATAAATAGCACGGTTAGACCAATGTTTTTTTTTGCATTTTTAATTTTCTTCATTTTATTTAAAAATAGTTACAATTTTTAGTTTGTTATAATTTCGCAAATTTAATTTTATATAGTTGTTTTTATTTATTTATGTTGTTTACATTCAGTTTCTGTTACTTAAAATAAAAACGAGCCGAAGCATTCACAACGTGGGAAACCGTTGCCCTGTCGCTTGTTTCCGCAGAGTGAATGCGTTATCACTTGCCACTTGTCACTCCGGTGTACCAGGTGTAAGGGCTGGTTCACACTTATGACAAAACGTCCTTTGGACAAAGTCCAAAGGACAAAAGTCCTTTGGAGTTTGTCCAACGGACAAATACAGCGTAAAAACGTCCTTTGGACTTTGTCCAAAGAACAAAGTCCAAAGGACAAAATCCAAAGGACAACGTGTTCATACTTTTTGCCCTTTGAACTTTTACCTTTGGATTTTGCCTATTTGACTTTGTCCAAAGGAGAAATTTTAAGTAGCGTTCATATTTCGTCCAAAGGAAAAAGACCAAAGGACGTTTTGGCTTTTATAAAATTGTCCTTTGGACTTTGTCCAAAGGACATTTTGTCATAAGTATGAACCAGCCCTAAGTTCAAATTTTAACTGCGTATTTACTTTTGTATGGCCAACTATTTCTACAAATTTTTCCCTCTAAGTGCACGAAAAAACAACCTTATCCAAAAAAATGTATTGCATTTAAATAACATTACAGTAACCATAGTAACAGGTAATGCGGACCGGCTTTAGATATTTCCACCGCCAGCCAACTGCTATTGAAAGAAAAAGAAAAATAGAATTCGGTGTGTGGCACGGAATACCCGAACGATTTCAATTCCAATTATGAAAATCAATTTTTTAAGTTAAACATTGTTTTAAATTAACCCTGTTTTTTTGTTCTTTTTAACGTATTTTTCGATTAGTAGTCTCTTAATTTTGTTTGCGAAAAGTTATGCTGAAATAATTCGGCCTTGGTAAAAATTACTATGTAGTTTGCAAACTGATACTAAAAACACCTTTGTTTATAAGTGTCATTTTCTCATATTTCGCAGTTGTCGAATTATCATAATGCTAAGTTTCTGGGACTTGTAAAGCGTTTTGATTAATTTATTTATTTATTAACAAATCATGTTCTTAAAATATTTTAAAAGTTTTTAAAAGGACGGTAGGCTAACAACTTAGAAACATATATTTAAACGAGTTGTGAATTTTGATTAATTTTATTTATTTTATTAACTAATCATGGTCTTAAAATATTTTGAAAGATTTTAAAACGAATGCAGGCTAAGAGTTTTAGTTATTAGTCGGTTTTTTGCTTTTGTTGATGAAGTATTGTATATGAAAAATATATAACACAAGACAGTGGCCTGCTAAACACTAACATTTTGACCAAAATTTTGCTTGAAAAGTCACAATTGGAACTTTTGTGCGACTTTTTTTGAAAAAAATCCCCATTCTCTGCTAGTTTTCCCGTGCAACAGTTTTTAGCACAGCGTTAGTTTTTTTGCAGTAAAGACTGAGCTGCAATTTCTTTGCTACTCTATTCACGTCTCGTAGTAAAACCGTTCATCGTATAAGCATATCCGGCACCCAGCACGATATTTACTGTAATTAAACGGTGATGTCAAGAATAGATGAAAATTAATTATTAAAATAATTTTTATGTATTCTTGGTGATGTGCGGTTTTTTAATAATTACCGCGCTGGATTCCGTCTATACTTACATGTTATATGAACAAGATGAGCGGTGTACCTACGATGTATTTATAAATAGTTTAAAAACGTTTCAACGTTTAAAACAAAGTTTTTTTTTGTGTTTTTTAACATTTGAACCCAAAATTTGTGTTCATATTGTTTTTCATGCAGCCAGCCTCGCAGTGCAAAAAGTCGCCGCTTAAAAAAAAAGATAAAAAATGGTGGATTTTTGCTAGAAAAATCGCACAAAAGTGTTCATGTGCGACTTTTCTGGCGAAATTTTAGTCAATAATTTTTCATGTAGACGGACATTTCTTGTGTTATATTCATGTTATTATGAATGGAGAATCACGACGGTTAATTCGATGTACATAAAGGTCTCGAGAAGAATTGGAAATAAATTGTATAAGACCGAAAAAAATGAGGAAGAAACAAAATATGCCCAACCAGCTATCTTTTTTTAAAAAAATGTTTTATGTTTATGTTATTTGTGTGTGTTATGATTGTGTTTTTTTGTGAACCAACTTCATATACAAATTATTTTAAAATCTGCTCGAGACCTTTGTGTACATGGAATTAACCGTCGTGATTCTTCATAGTTCCGTGTCTAGGAGCTCCGATCCGCAACTTCGAAATGGAGCTCAGGTTTTAAGATTTACGGAGTTGAACTCTTACTTTGTGCTGGATTGTGTGACAGGTAAAATCGAGGATAGGTAAAATCCGTTTAAACACAAAGTATGGAACACCGTGCGTTCAAGAATAACGTCGCTCAAAAAAAAAATACTTGTATTCATAAACTACGTTAAATTATTAATAATTAAAAACAACTCTCACTGTTTAAAGGCTTTTTTATCTTAAATTATTGTTTTAATCCTATGTGTTAATAATTTATAAAACATAATTTTTATCATCAACATATTTGTTTTCTTAAATAGACTGTGACAACTTTACCAAATGCGTCTGTTCTCTCCAACCTTTATTGGTCTCCCTTTTCTCTCCTCCCTTTATTGGCCTCCCTTATATGGGCGGAGTGTAAAAGAAAAGTATCGTCTTATGGACGACGAGCACAGTAAAGATTCGGCTTTATATGGGCAGGAGTACAAAAAGGGAAAGAGAGAACGGGCATATCACAAGAAATCCTGGCTACACTAATTCACTGAAATACTATGTGTAGCCAAACTTTAAATTGTTAAACTTTGAAAGATTTTTAAATCGTTTAAATTAAATATAAAAATATTTTAAAATCATTTTAAAGATATCATAAGCAAAACAATATATTGTAGAAGCATTTAGTAAACATTATAAAAAAATTGGCACGAATATTTATAAGATTTAAAAATGTGTGTTATACACTAAACAAAGGAAAATTTAAATAAACGGGTAAAACTTTTAGTATACTCTTTTTTCGTTTAGCATGGCATCAGTTTCTTCGCTTACATTGCAATAAAAATGCAATTATCATTTTGTAACAAGAGTGTTTACGTTATATAAAAATACCTCAATGACGTAACTTTCGGTTTTACCTGCCCTCGGTTTTACCTGTCTTCGGTTTTACCTGTCCCATTCCCCTTTGCGCTAATTAAATAAATTAATGGGTAATTAATTTCATATATTGTAAAAATGAAACTAATTCAATTAAGTACATTAACTAACTAACTAAATTAACTTATAAAAAGTTTTAATAGTAATTTTTTTAGTTTTTTTTTGTACTTATTTTTGGGAGCTGCGGAGCTTCGGGTGTTGCCCTGGCTGCCCCGAAGGCGGAACTCAGCTGGATAGAAACATAACATCGTTACTCTGACATAAAGAGCCACAATCAGTATAAAATTAACGTGACTCTGACTCATATTGTTTATAGTAATTGTGTGTTAAGAGATAAAAAGAGTCAGTAACCCTTCAAATCACGAGAAATTGACCTAGCTTTATCAAACAAATAAGCCGCATTAAATCGAATATTTAATGGCTGAAAAAGTGACGTCAGATTCTCGTGATTTGAATGGTTACCTAATGCGGGCATTTTTTAACCCAACGAACAACTGTTGCAGCCACGTTGGGTTTACCTATAGTTTCTCCATGACTATTTTTTATTTAATTCGAGAGTCTCCCTCCAATTATTTTTATTATTCTTCATAAACAGTTTACACATCTATGTCTAAAACAAAACATAAGAATTTAGTTTTATACGTTTTTGGCAAATAAAACCTAACCTAGCTGACCTCGATGATTTGCAGTATTGAGTCGATTATTACACAATAAAACCATATAAAATTCTCAGCAAAAACGGCTTAAAATTAAAGATTAAATACCATGGTTTGACAATTATTTATCAAATTACTCAAAAGAACAAAAATGTAATTTTTTTAAAAAGATAAAGTTGACTATAGACATATAAAACCTAGCTGACCTCGATTATTTGTAGTATTAGATCAACAATTTAACAATGTAACCATTTAAAATTTTTAGCAAAAACGCTTATTAAATATAAAATACCATAGCTCAACAATTTTTTATCAAATTACTAATTTAAAACAAACACGAGGGTGAAAACCCTCCCATTTAAACGGAAGTTATTCAGTGTGAAATATCTTTACAGAGTTATGACGTTATAGAATCTCTCATTCATAATTGAATAACACCAAAAAATTTACCAATTTGCTCGGAGGTGAGTAATTATAACATTATACGGCAGCCTTGTTGTCGTCAACTTTTTTCAACTTTTCGTCAACAGATCAATTTTTCCTAAGCGCTAATTGGCTGAAACAGCTCCTCCCACAACCATTCCCACAGAGCAGAATTATATGACGTATACGTCATATATGTTCGTGATTCGTGATTATAATCACGAATACTATATGACAATTTGAGAGTCTTTAAAATCTTGACGTGAAAATGTAATTTTTTAAAAGGATGGATGGAGTTGACTAATTTTTGTGTATTTTGTGAAAAGCGGGAATTAAAAAAATATCCGTTCCTATTTTTAAAAAAAAAAAAACGTCATAAGCGTAAAATTTTAATTGGTTCTCTCATACTTAGTCAGATATAGTTTAATAGTCAGAGGTCAGTCAGATATAGTTTAACCAATCATTGTTAATTTGGTTTAATTTAGTTTTTAAACGAGGGAGTTAAAAATACCTGCTGAATGATATTGTTTTACTTCTTAATTATTTACACATATATTGCAGATGTGCTAAGTTGTGGTATTTTGTAACTACTTTTGCAATTAAACAATTCATCGAAACAAATTCATGTAACGCAATTCATCGAAACTCGCACTCCTGTAAGCAAAAAGCGGTAAAATAAACTGAAAGTACGCAAACCCGGCCTGTATACAAATCCACTTGGCCGTATCGCTGTTTTTGGTGTAAGTGGTTCTTCTGCGTATGCAAATTTCGCGCGTCAATATGGCCGCCACCACGCAGATATCCGCGGAGAGTTCGGCGGCAGTGGAAAACGCGACGGAAAACTGTTTCAACGTGGCCTATCCGGCTGAGGAACACGTGACGTACGTCAGTAGCGTATGGCTGGGCCTCGCCATCCCATTCGGCATGGTATCCGGAGCCATTTTGGCTCTCTTGGTGTTCCGCTTCTGCTGCAAGCGGTATTGGCACGAAGTAAATGACGGTTACTCTTTTATCGATTTTTTATTCTGTATAAGAGGAACATTCCCATTTAAGAAATAATTTGCATGAGATTTTGGAAACCTGCATTTTCAACTGTCAAAGGATCGTAATTGTTTCATGGAAAACCACGCGAAAACTGCTGAACGTACTGAACTAAACATCATACGGAACGACCAATTGATTGTGTACCAACCATGTTATGCAAATTATGTCTTATACGTGGGATTCATTCACTATCTTCAGATAAGAGAAACCCGCGGCTCCTATTGGCTATCAGAACATCCTAAGCCTTCGGGCATTTTTTTAACATTTTAAAACGTCAACATTTTCCACGTAGCTAATAAGTTGTGGAATTTTTTTTTAATCGGAAGTCAATCGCGCTTATGAATGCGGCTAGTTTCGTTTGTTGTCTATAGGACTTCGCCATAATGACGCACTGTACAACGTGCGGCAGAAGCAAAATTATCAGTGATCGGCAGTTCAGGTTCCGGGTTCCAGATGTTCCGGGC
The DNA here is from genome assembly GCA_030248175.1 of Microlaimidae sp. YZB2_3. Classification (NCBI taxonomy): domain Eukaryota; kingdom Metazoa; phylum Nematoda; class Chromadorea; order Desmodorida; family Microlaimidae; species Microlaimidae sp. YZB2_3. Next base: position 11,993 of record JASAMX010008494.1, read on the forward strand.
AAAATTTGGAATTCCGGTTTCGGTTCCTGTTCCGGTTCCGGATGTTTGGAAAATTTCAATTTCGGTTCCGGTTCCGGTGTTCCGGGGGTTCAGCAGTTCCGACCATCACTAGAAATTATCTTTTAAATTCTTAATGTTATGCTTCTACCCTCCAATATTATGCCCCTTAAATGCTGCGATTTAATGCTTAATGGAACTTGAAATATTTTCTAAATTATTCTACTTTTTAGTTCTAGTTAAGTTCTAAATTCTAGTTCCTGTTCCGGTTCCGGATGTTTGGAAAATTTCAATTCCGGTTCCGGTTTTGGTGTTCCGGGGGTTCCGCAGTTCCGCCCATCACTGGAAATTATCTTTTAAATTATTGATGTGATGCTTCTACCCTCCAATATCATGCCCCTTAAATGCTGCGATTCAATGCTTAATGGAACTTGAAATATTTTGTAAATTATTCTACTTTTTAGTTATAGTTAAGTTCTAGTAAAGTTCTAAAGTCTAGTTCCTGTTCCGGTTCCGGATTTGGAAAATTTCAATTCCGGTTCCGGTTCCGGTGTTCCGGGGGTTCCGCAGTTCCGTTCATCACTAGAAATTTTTTTAAATTCTTGATGTGATGCTTCTACCCTCCAATATCATGCCCCTTAAATGCTGCGATTTAATGCTTAATGGAACTTGAAATATTTTGTAAATTATTCTACTTGCTTTTCCAAAACTGTATTTATTGGTTTTAATAAGTTTTAAAGAAAAAAAAATCAGTTCCCAAAAAATCTCTGACAAAAGGATTTATGGCATAAATCTTTTATTTATGAAAAAAGTACAAAAATATGGTCTCCAAGGGTTGCTCTGGAGCTCCAAAAACTTTAGCTCAACTCCGAAGCTCGGAGCTTCGATGAACATTATTTTTGTTTAGGATTATATCTATGAAAATCAAGATAAAGATTCTCGTCTAGAAAAATTAGTTCGAAAACTATTTCCATTTTTGCTCCCGTTGCCGAAAACAGAGGTATTGTTTTTAAGGGTTTTTTTTGGCAAGTGTTTTTTTGCTAGCAATATTATTTGGTCGATTTCGGATTTCGCCATATATTAAAAAAAGTTCTTTATATGCAGCCAAATCCTAAACCCACCCAATGCTATTGCTATAGCACTCCCTTAACCAACTTATTAAATTTCCAAAACCCTGTTTTGGTTTTTCGCCTTATTTGCCCCGATTAAATAATTTCTACAATTTTTGAACAAAGTTTTTTTTAGAAAACCAAAAATTTTATTTAGTTGGTTAGAAAGTAACAAATATTGTTTAGCTTAATAATAATTTTTGTTGCTTTTAGAGTAACAATAATTTAATCGGGGCAAAAAACCGGCAAGTCCGTTAAGAGAGCAGCAAAAAAAACACTCACCAAAATGATTTTTTGTTGTTTTTTTTTCAGAAGAGATAGGCCTATCCCGGAGGTACTAAAAATCTCAAATCTCCTTGAGAGTAATATCTAGATCGTGCATTCGCAACTGTTGAATCTTTTTAATTTTTTTGGTTTAAAAAAGCGCGCAAAAAATGCCGAACGTACTGATGCTGGGGACCGGGGAGTTTTAACCGCATAAACAGATACACTTTTTCCCTCCATGTCCCGTTGGAAAACGGTTAGTTTTGTAAAAAATATTTTGGTAAAATAAAAATTTTGTTATTTTTATGGAAAAATACTCAGACTTTTTAGAATTTCCTCACCGATTTCATATAAGCGGTTTTTCACGAGGAATATACGATAAGTATCCATTTTTATATCCAGATACGTGCTTGGTTGGTGATGACCGGTGTAGTTTAAACGTTGCGCTTTTGGTTTGGGTTAGCCGTTGCCGGCGGTGATGCCATAACTTACTTTTTTCGATTTTTTGCACATCCTAAATTATTGTTAGGTACTTTACAAGTAATAAACGTCATTGTAAACTAAAAAAATAGTTTTTTTTCTTTTTAAACAACTACTTTCTTTTTTTTCATAAAATATATAAGTTAAAAAAACAACATAATTTTGAAAAACAACAAAATGCTTAATTTAAAAAATGGTTCGTAGTTGATTAAATGATTAAAATTTTGTTTAGCTTACAATAACTTTTATTATACTTCTAAAGTAACAAAACATGTAATTATTTAGGTTTTGCAAAAAACCAAAAAAGTAAATTTAAAAAATGGAAAAACGCCAAAGGAACCAAATCAATGATAGGCGACTAGATCGCATCTGCCGGAGGTCCACTGGCCGAACGAGCGTTAGAGTTCGCTGATTGATCGGTCGCGCGGTTGCCATCGCGGCAAAGGCGGGGCTTGGTAGTTTGGCTGTTCCGGATTGGTCAGTGTGATGTCGGTTACCAAAAGTCGCGTAAGAATAAATTTGCATACGGTTTGGTTAAAAAATGCGTCCGCAATTGCCGAAGCACCTTAATTTTTTGCTGGAAAACCGAGCAAAAACTGCTGAACGTACTATATTACCGAACTAAAAATCATACGGAACGGCCAATCAGTTGCGTGCCAGCCATGCTTATACAAATTATTTCTTACGTGACTTTGCTCGATTGAAGAACACACTTTGATCTAAGCAAAAAAGCCGAAAAAAATTAATAAAACACAACGGGTTATTAGCATTAGCAAACGCATTTTGTACCGTTGCGCAGCCGATCCGAAAAACCACAAATTTCACCAGAATTTTAACGTTAGTAAAACATTGAAAAACGAAGTTTTTATAAGATAAGTGGTCCTATTTCTCGTTTTTGTTGATGAGAAGCTTTTAGGTGCAAAAAAATGGCAAAAAGAAGATGTGTCACAGAGTTGCGGTGACGGACGTCCTTGTGCAAATCCTTTTGAACAAAAATTAGTTACCACCCCAGAAAACTACCAATAAAAATTTCACGCGTCTTTATCGCATATTAGATATTAAATTTATAGGAACCGATAGCTCTGTCGCCAAAATCCGCGGTCCCGGAACGTGCCACAACCCCTTTCCTCTACGAAAAGCTGCTGGAAGCGGAGGAAGAAGATGAAGCTTCAGCCGAGGACAAAGAAAGAAGAGCTTCCGTGCCGTCCGTCCAACCTCCCCGGACGTCCTTGGGTCTCATGAACGCCCTGCTAGAGGACACGCCGTATGTAAATTTTTCTGGAAACTTTGTTAAAAAAACTATGGGAAAATCAACTATGTTTAAAGGGAACCAAGGCGTGGAATCGGACAAACTATCGTGCCCTTAAATGAGTACTTTCACAAATCACACTCTTCTTTCGGCAGATACGAACTACCCTTTTGATACTTAGCCGATGGGACTGAAATTTAGAACTATTGAATGAATAAAAAAAACCTTTATATGTACTTTATAAGCAATATATAAAAAAGAGTTATTTACATAATCATAAAATATGATAACATGAATACAGATTTTAATTTTATACAAAAATCACTTATGGTTCAATTATATCTAGGGTCGCATTCTGAAGAAACACTTATATTTACCCCAATAAATCCATTCCAATAAAAATAAAAAAAATTAATATATATTGTAAATTAATATAACTTTCGCATTGGGAGTGAAAATGAATGCAATGAATTTTTTAAAATTTTTTTCCCTCTGCAAAACCACCTCGCGCAAAAAAAAATTTTAGTCAATGTGCGTATTTTTTTTATTAATTTAATTCAACGGGAGAAAATATTTACCCACCTCTCGAGTTTAATAAATTCTTATCCTTAAAACAATAGAAAAAATTTACTCCAGTCTTAACCTGGGTAAAATTGATTTTTCACTCGCATTCTTATGCACGTAAAAAAAGTTATCCCGGGATAACTTTTAACCGCGCGTCAGAATACGACCCCTGGCTGACGCTGAAAATTAGAATGCAGACATGAGGGGACCAATTAAAATTTTGCGGTAATGACGTTTTAAAAAAAACCAAATAAGAACGCAGAATTTTTTTAATTCCACCTTTTCACAAAATATACAAAAATTAACCAAGTTTAGCCCTTAAATTCTTTGCATTTAGGTTCCAAATTAAATAAATTGATGAATCATTATTAAAATACAGTTTTTAATCTTTGTTATTAATCTGCTTTATTGAAAAATTTTCAATGTTTTTATTGTTAAATAGTCGATTCAATACTGCAAATATTGCGGTCAGCTAGATTTTATTTGCCTATAGTTAGGTGGGCCATGAGGTTAGGATCCCTTACGATTTGCATGTCACTAATACCAAAATTCATTTAGAAACATACGCAGCCAAAATGTCTTAAACTGGAACACATTGAAAAGGTATATAATAAAGAAAGAGAACACAGAGAGCTGCTATGGCTATTTATATCATGTGTCTATCAAATTTAAGAAATTAATCAAAACTGACCTCATTAATTCGGGTTTTAAAACTTTTCAGGGTTAGAGCATTTTGTATTTTTTGTTGGTGCGAAGAAAACGAAGAGTCAAATTTTAAGTTGATAAGTTTTGTAATAATAATGTTCCTATTCTCCAATAGCATGCTACAAAACTTCGACCATTAAAAGCAAAGACAACTCCGAAGCTCCGGAGCTCTGCTCTTAAAATGAGCGATTTTATGCTTATTCTCGTTTTAAATAAGTTTTTTTTTAAATATAAAAACAATTTTTGACATCACTTTTTAATTATTCATAAAATTAGTATAAAAAAGCTCCTAAAAGAAGTGATGCTCCCACAGTGATAATTCCCGGCCCTGAGCTCCCAGCTCCGGAATTCCGAAGCTCGGAGCTCCTGGGGAACATCACTGCTTTGAATTAAAAAATAATAGTCCGTATATAAAAAAATTTTTTGTTGAAGCTATATAGCCACATCTTATTAAATAAGCTAAGCCATATGTGAGCGAAATGAGCGTCACATATTACCCATAACGGGCTAATAGTTTTTTAATACAAACTTTATCAAGTTCACATTTAAAATTTCGATTTCTTAAAATGCTCTTAGATGAAAAAGAATGACGCTATTTTTGTATTGCAATTTTTAACCAAAATTATGCTAAATAAATATTAATGATAATAAAGTAATTATATAATTAATTAATAATGATTAATATTTAATTATTTAGGGAAGCAGCCGAAGCCAGGTTGGCCCAACAAGATATCGCTGCGGTCACCGAGTTAGAAGATAAACTTATACAAAATAGAAACCAAGTAAGCAAAAATAGTATTACAATAATAATTAGTAATAATATTTATTTCATTGAAAAACGAAAACGTACATATGCTAGTTAATACCGCACAGAGATTGTATGTATTTTTTATAAACTAAATAAAAAAATTAAATCACACTCGATAACCCAATCCTGAAACCCGTGTCACAACTCCCGTTGTGTTAATGTTTCAGAAATATGACGCCTTATAAATATGAGTTGTAATGTAACACTGTCGAGCGATGGTGTAACGCAGCACGTCAGTCAATGAGGTACTGAGGCTGGAGATTACAGGTTCAAGTCCTGTATCGCTCATTTTTCAGTCAAAAAGCTAAAAATAACTAATTGTTTCGCATTCTTTCTTTCAAAAACTCGATTTTTTCGGCCTCATATTTCTGGACGTCACACCCGACTGCAAATACAACCCCAAGAGTAGGAAAGCTGTGCCAAAATCATGTCATTTACTTCTGTAAAACGATTCCAGACTCAACACAAGAGGAAATGCCACAACAAAACCAGAACAATCCCACTTCTAAGGAGTGGGGTCGTACCAAGTAACAAAAATAGAAATCAAGTCACGGAGTTAGAAGAAAAACTTATACAAAATAGAAACTGAGTGAGCAAATAATATCCGTTTCTGCGTTTGATCACAATGATAAAAAACGTCTCATATGTGAACGAACGTCGTTCAGTTTTAAAATTATCTACAAAATTATGACATTATATATAGAATCACTTCCAACCAATAAGCGCTGAAAAAGATTATTTATTCATTGGACGCTCTGACCGAATGGCCACGCCTATTTGTTAAGCTCCTCCCACTTTGATTCCCACGGAAAAAAATATAATGCAGTTGGTAACAAAATGATCCTATGATTTAAATAATTGTACCGTACGATTTAACGCCGATAATTCGAAATATTTTGTACTGTAAGCATGGCTTTGAGCAAATTAAAAACTATTAAAATCTTTATTGGTAAAACGGCGACGTTTCGACACTGAATAAAACAGGTCTTTGTCAAGCAATTTAACGTAAGTGGGTAAAAACCCATTTTAACAAGCAATTTAAGGTAAGTGGTTTTTACCCACTTACCTTAAATTGCTTGACAAAGACCTGTTTTATTCAGTGTCGAAACGTCGCCGTTTTACCAATGAAGATTTTAATAGTTTTTAATTTGCTCAAAGCCATGCTTACAGTACAAAATATTTCGAATTATGACTCACTGGGCAACCCTAAAGGATTCCGTAACTATTAACGCCCATAACTTTGATTGTGCCAGTCAACAAACGACGATTTAGCCACAATAACAATCACGTCAGGATTTTAAGGACTTTCATAATGTCATGTGGTATTTGTGATCATGTCATATATGTTTTGCTCTGTGGGATTGGTTGTGGGAGGAGCTACAAATCGGAGATCTCTACGTTTATTGGTGATCATTTTTTCCAAGCGCTAATTGGATAAACGTGATTCTATAACGTTATAACTTTATAAAGATCTTTAACACTGAACAATTTCCGTTTAAATGGAAGGATTTTGACTATTGCGATTGAACTGAATAGTTTATTTTACAGGTCATTAGTATAAAAATACAAAATAACACTTATATACAATATGTCTAAACAAAGATGTATAAAAGCACAAATAAAAAAAACAAAATGTTCTTAATACACCGTAGAAAAACATAACACACAATACTTAACACCAGCTTTGAGGCAAGAAAAACAAAGTAAATTTTGGTTTAATCGAACTAATATAATCTTATTAAAAAGATACACTTGACATTTGTATTTATTTTAGTTGTCAGAAGTGCTGACTAGAGTTCATCTGAATCAAGTTTCCGAAGGTACCCACTCTGACCATGAGGTTATTTCGAAAAGCATTCGAGAGTTAAAAAAACTAATAGAACTCTCACTCTCACAACTCGACGAGCAACATGAAAAAGCGTTAAAAGTTTGTGTTTTTTATATTTATTTGTTTGAAAATAATGAATTTGTCTGAATTTTGTTAATTTTATTTTTGTCACTTTAATGTTTTCTTGATTTTTATAATGGTTTAATTCTGACTTGTGAAGGCAAAAATCAAAGTGCGTTTGCATTTTTTAGTATTGTTTCAGTTCTTACCACCGTGCACTCTGTCTGCGTGAGAAACTGGCTATTAAAAAAGTTTATTTTTGTGAAAAATTCCTTTAATTCACTTCAACAAAACAAGAAGTATGTCTGTAGTATAAATGTTATTCTTTTTTTGAATGAAATATAGGGTATGGAAACCTGCTGAACATTAATTCGCATTTTATAATTTACAGTCGCGAACTTTGCTTTAACACCAATTTTTCAAATCAAATTAAAAAAGCGAAGTTGGCCTTGGCAGTGATAATTTCCAAGCTATAAAATTTGAAACACTAAAAACCACTACCAAATTTTTTTAAATTATATGAATTTGGTAACAAAATATCGAGCTTAGTTAATGAAGAAACGTTCATTTGAATTAAAAAAGTTTCAAAACAAATTTCAAAAAATCTAACTTTTGAAACGGTTTTTAGTGCAAAGGTATATGGCGCCATTTTTCTGTGGCGATTTTTAAAAGGCTAATTTCTTATTTTATGTAAAATAGACTCCACAAATATTTTAAAAAGGTGAAAGTGCTAAATTGAAATCTCCCGCCGATATTTTGGTTTAATATGCGATGTAGTAGTTTTCTTTTATTGGCTAAACATTTGCCCACAATTTTGGTTACCCACAGTTTTGGTTTGTCAAAAATTATACGAACAGTCTCAACACCAACACACATACTTTTTGTTTATTTTGAAATTGATGTGTAAGCAGCCTTTTGGTTAAAATTGCAATCAGAATTAGAATAAAGGGAAGGACAATTTTTTTATTAGAAAATTAAACGTAAGTTTTGTGGCAATTTAAACTATTTTTTTATTAGACAATTAAATAGAAGTTTGGTGGTAATTTTGATTATCCACGTTCATTTTAAAACTTTTTTCACACGCACAATAATATTTTGACGTGCGATTGTTTACACATAACCACACGTCTTTTCTTCGTATAGGAACTTCAAGATAACGCGGAATTAATGAAAGACCCGGCAAATTTACAAGTGGAAGCAGAAAAATTGAATCGAACAACCAGAAACAAACGAGTAATCCTGTTATATTTTTTGCGTCAAAAATATTTTTAAAAAAAATTTAATGTTATTAAAGTGATTTTTTTCTGTTTCAGTTCTCGCGTTTGCGTGCGTTAGTGTGTTGTTTTGCACGATATAAAACCATTTTCAGTCCAAATATACAGAGTCCATTAGAAGATGGACTGCTACTAAATGGAATATTTATTAATGTTCGGCTGAAATTTTTTCTGCGCGTTAACTAATAATAACCTGGTAACATAACATTTACGCTTTTTTATTTTCGCTCTTTTATTGTTAGGCGTTCGGAAATCGTTTCTGCGAATTCTGTCTTTAGCTCCGGAGCTCCGAAGCGGAGCTCCGCGGAGTAATACATGCTGAGCTAATTTTTGTGCGTGATTAGTGCCCATTGAGCAAGCAAATTGAAATGGTTAAAACTGCGCGGTAGCTATATGCAGATTTATTCGCGGATGCAATGTATTACATGGGTACGACCTGCGTACGATCTAGGTGATACTTAGAGTTTACCGCGGTGAGGTTTACGTACTACAATAGTTAGACGTAGATACTACCACCGTGAAACAAAGATTTCACCGCGGTAATACGAAGGTTTCACGGTTGTTGTAACCAGAAAAAAAGTAGTCACAGGAACGGGTTAAAAACACAAAAAAGCTGTAAAAATGCGGATTTAGGGTCGATGGAGCCTTGGGAACTTGGAGCTGGAACTTGAAGCCAAAAATAGGGAACTTGGAGTCGTAAGTGGGGAACTTGGAGCCGTAAGTAAGGAACTTGGAGCCGAAAGTAAAAATCGCTAAAACGATTACCTAAGCGAAACCTAAATCTAACCCCTAACCAATTTTTTCTTAAAGGCTTCAAGTTCCCATTGCTCGTGGCTCCAAATTCCCAAAAATTTCTCATGGCTCCAAGTTCCCTGTTTGTGGCTATAAAGACCGCGTACGAAAATGCGTATGAAATAATCTAAAACATATTTCAAGTTTAAATAATCTTAAAATCGATTAATTAAAAGATGGAGCTCCGCTTTAAATCCTATGGAGCCCTATGGAGCATGATATTCATTGGAGGTTGGGAACATCACTACTTTCAACATTCAAGACTCTGTTAACCTTTGCAAAGATAAGTAAAGGAGTTTTATAGCGTAGAATTAAGTCGTCTTAGAACTGCAGTCTATTGTCTACAGTATGTATAAAAAGAAGTTGTACAAGGAAAAAATAATAAGTTGGCGTATTTTCTAATGGAATAGTTGATTTATATGATAATTATATTAGTGTATTACCATATTTTTTGCTAGAGCGCAATAATTTATACACACTACAAAGCCCAGGAAATACTTCTTCCAAAGTTTCAAAGTGAAAAAAAACCCAATAATTTTGATTGTGAACAAAATAAAACTGTTTTTCGAATTTTAGAAAAAATTTTATACTTGTTTTTTAGGTTGAAATCCTAGAATAGCAAAAAAAACGCCTTCAAATTGTCGAAAAAAGAAGTTTTTCGCTTGGTGCTGTGAGCACTTTGTAAAAAGTATGAGCATAAGTTTTTGTTTGATGTGTTCTTAAAAAATTTCATCTATTGAGCATATACATATTCGGAACTATGGAATAATTACAGGGATTAATTTTTTTGTGATATAATATATGTTTTACAATATTTCGCATAAAAATTTTTTAGTAATTTTAAATTAATTTTTTTAGCACACTGTATTCAAAGATGTCCTGAAGCGATTTTCGGAACAGCTTTCAGACTCTACCAAACTAACAGAAGAACAGGTAGTTGATGAAAATAGGGAACGAAATTTCTGTACAATAATTAATTACTGTATCTCTCGGAATCGGATGGAAAAGAAATTAAACCTTTTATTTTGGAAAATGAGAAAAGTTTTTAAAATGGTTTTAAGCCAAAACAAAATTAGCGATTATCGTAAAAAAAGGCACGAGTTGGGGAATTAACCCATATTTCACCTTTAAAACGGTGTTCTTTTTATTAATAAATGGGTTTAAGTATTTCAATGTTATAATTATCTCTGTTAAAGTTGCTATTATCCAAAATTATAAATCAATCGCCACAGTTAACATCCAATTTAGAAAATTATTATCTGTGTGACAATTTAAGGTGGAAGAAGTGATGGTGAAATTGAATTCATCTTTGGCCGATTTGGAAGGAGTTCTGAATGATAATTTAGATCTGCAAACTCAGGTTAAAGAATAATTATTGCTTTATTATATGAATGAATAAATTATTTAAGAATTATTAATTTTTTGGTTTTTGAATAAATAAAAATGCGTTTAGCACGTAAAGATTAGGTATTTGGTCAATAATCTTTAATCTATGATACTGAATTGTATAAAGAGAATAAAATTAAATTCTGCAATAATAAATCTTGTGTAAGAGATATTAGTTAGTATAGTATTTAATAAACGAATAAATAAACTTGCGTCGGAAGCATTTGAAAAAAAGCATTTTTTAATTGTTGACGAGTAATTTTATAATTTTTTAACCAAATTAATTCAGGGCACGCAAGTATATCAATTTGGTATGTATTACAATACAATCCGTATATCGGAATTTGGTAAAAAACATGTTTTACATACATTGTTTTAGTCAAAAAAGAGAACTTATCCGAAAAACGCGTACAAAACCGCATCAAAACAGTTCCCGAAAACAAAAGAAAAACAGCCCCGAAGACAAGCGAAGAAGAAAAACGAAAAAAAAAGAAAAAAAAAAAAACCGTTTTTACCATTAGTTGATTCAAACATTTATGAGTTTATATATAATACAAAATGTTGCTGTCCAATAACCAGTCGAAGATTTGCAGTTTAATTGAGTAATATTTCTTTCAATCCATTAATCTCACAAACTGCAATAACTTGCTCACCGCACGCGCACATATGCAGTATGTTTGCTGGTTTCACTTCCCTGCTTAGTTTACAAATTATTGCACTTTGCCAGAATGGTGGATTGTCAACCCGTTTACTTCGAACACTTCGTGCAACAGAAAAGACACCCTTTAAAAAACTGCAATCGCGTTTAGCAATGAATAAATCTCACGTAAAAAATAATTTGCATACAGTGTGTTTTATTTTGCACAAGCATGGTTGGCGCGTAGCTGATTGGTCGTTCCGTATGACGTTCAGTTCAGTAATAAGACGTTCAGTAGCCGCACTCATAAAGCGCGATTAACCAAAGATAAAGTATGGACGTCTTTTTTTCATGGACAAGGAGAGAATCGGATTAAAAAGCTGATAAAAACTGACTTTAAAGGTGAAGTATACTAATTCATGGTGTATTTTATTTTGCGTTTTAATTAATATTAATCGATGTATTAAGTCACATTGAGTAAAAAATTGTATTACACCAAAAAATAATTCCCAACGGTTACGAGTTATTAACAAGAATACTACTTGGTTATTTCTAATGTTGTTTTTATACACCATTTTTTAAAAGAAAACTGATTTATTGTACGGATATCAATAAAACTTCATAAAAATCAAAAAATCATACTAGGGTACCAAAAACCTTTAGTTTTAAATTTGGCTCAATTCAAAAAAGTTTTTAATGAGTACTGTCATTTTAAAAAAAAATTTAATTTGTGTTTTACAGTTGGTGTGTTTTTTGGTGTGTTTTTATTTGTTGTTATTCTGATAGTAATTTAGCTATTCATAATTTTGCTTTAAAAAAAGTGAACTGCCTATCAAAAAGACATTTCACTTCTATAAGTTTTACATTTCGCAATTTTAAAAATTTTCAAAAAACACCACAAAGCAAACACCAAACATTATTTTTAGAATATGATATTTTTAAAATGACACTATTCATTTAATACATTTCGTAATTAAACCAAATTTAAACTTTAAGCTTTTTGGTACCTTAGCATGAATTCTATGAAGTTTTGTTAATATTCGTTTAGTAGAAATGTTTTGTTTTGAAAAATGGTGAAAAAAAAACACATTGGGAATAACCATGCGGTATTCTTGTTAATAACTTGTTAACCGTTGAGAATTAATGTTTGGTGTAATACAATTTTTTTTCAGTGTGACCTGACATATCGATTAGTATTAACTAAACAGCAATAAAAAATACACCATGATTTAGTATACTGCACCTTTAAACGCGCTTTTTTAACTTTTTGTCATGTTTTATGACTTAAAAAGTATACATACTGTTTTAACTAAAATATTTTTATATAAATAATTGTCAAATTTTAAAAGTATTTGAAAAAAGTTAAATACATGATATTGTTAATTTTTAATTTTGAAATAAAAAAATAAAATTAAAGAAAGACGAATTTGATTTTGATTTTGCATTGGTTCACATTATTAATTTAATTTGATAAAAAATTAATTCCTCTGTATGTTTGATTATGTTATAAGTTTATTGTACGTTATTAATTATTATTTAAAAAAATTGAGTTTTTTATCAATTTATATTATATTATGTGAGCCAATGCAAAAGCCAATCAACAATCGTTTGTTAATCCTTGGCTAATAGCGCTTTATGAGTACGGCTACCGTAGTTTTACGCCGTTTTCCAACAAAAAAAGTTAGTGCTGCGATAGTAGTTGCGAACGCACTTTCCAACCAAACCGTATGCAAATTCTTTCGGAAATGGGATTCATCCTGCCTGGTTTGGAGTGAATATCGTAATTTGACGTTAAAAAAACTTGAAAAAAACTATTTATTTATAACTTTTTTAGCTATTTTACGAACGGACAGCCCAACGCGGGTATTTGGCCGAAGTGAAAAAATTAACGGAAGAAAATCAGAACGACACCATGGATAATTATTCCAAAGCCGTTAGACGAGCGTTGGAAAAATTGAAAACCCAAGGAAAACTGGAAGAAAATCTAGAAAAGGATATTTGGAAAAATTTCACTCGAGAACTGGATCAATTTCGACAAAACCATAAATCTAGTAAGATTTTTTAAAGTTTTTTGTTTTTATAGAAAATGTTAAATAATCATTATATAATATTCATATATTAGAAAGAGCATAGTATATTATTAAGGACTTGTGTTTTATGTTCCGTCTTGAAAGTTTACTACATTAAGATTCTTCGGTTTTGTGGTGAGATGAGTAAAGGGGAAATTTAAAAAAAACCCTAAAAATCATTTATTTTAACCAAAAACTGATCAAAATAAAACTTCATTCAAAAATTAGCATTAAAATATAGCGGCGCTCCGAAATTCCGACAATCGGTTTTCTGCTGCGTAAACTTAAAAATACGATTTAGGCTTTTAGGGTCCAGAGCTTGAAAATATCATATTACATAATACTAAAATATTTGATAGAGCTATTTAAGGTCTCTCCGGACAGTTTTCTTAAATATGGAAAATCGCCATTTTTGGCATACCAGATCTCGTGAAATACAGTAATATTTCACTAAAAAATTTATATGAGTGTTAAAAAGGCAGAAATATCACGATTATAAAGTGAACATTCATTATATTATTGTAATTAATTGAAATAATTGATATTAAAAATCAAATTGCAATGAAATTTTTTTAAAACCCTTAAAAATATTTACTGCACACTATTTATTAAAAAAAATACTTCCAATAGAATAGAGAGACACCATTTCCCTTTTTCACGTACGTAAAAATTAAATTGAATATTGTTGTCTTTATGGTTTAATATACAATTTTCCGTGAAAAATGGGGGTTAATTTTTTCAAAATTTCGGTGAAACTTCGATTTAATTTAATTTGGTAAAATTTTAAGCTTCAGATAGTATATTTCTATTGAAATTTATAATTTTTGGAAGGCCATAATATCTTTTGTATTTTTTAACGCATAAATAGTTCTGTCGTGCGTCGTGCGTTTTATGGATTTATTTCAAAGGGTTTGTTTATAAATCGCTTTTAGAGCTCATCCTCCCAAGGTAGCAGTGGCATAGTCGGTTAGCGAATCGTCAAATTTTTGAAAGGTCCCGAGATCGATTCCCACATAAAACATATATGGCACCAATTTTTTTTTGATTTTAATAATGTTTTTTTTATTTTTCTTATAATTTTAAAAATTTATTTCACATAAATTCAAAAATTATCATTATTGTAAACAGGATTTGTTGACTGCTTTTCGCCAATTCGTCAAATTTTCGTCATTTGAATATCTTAAAATATTATAATACTCTATAAGTATAATAATTCAAAAATAAATTGTGTGTAAATAAAAATGGGTAATTTTTGCTCTTTATTGCAATTGGTTTACTACTGAACGCTCTGCCATAAAAAGTGTCCGGAGAGACCTTAATGAAGCCATTTTAATAAGTTTTGGGTACCAGACAGAAACACTTATATGCTTAAGTAGTTAAAATCGTCGTTACTCTGACACAAAGAGTCACAATCAGTATAAAATCAACGTGATTCTGACTCATTTTGTTTGGATTATTTGTGTTTAAAAATATGAAAAGAGTCACAGTTACGAGTATTTTGTGACGCTTCTGACTCATTGTGTCAGAGTAACGACGAAATACACTTCCTTACTATACAGGAAAATGAGCGACGGTCTTTATAAAGTACACGTGACTGTAACTCATTTTGTAGTTTGAAATCTAAAATGAGTCACAATAGCGTATATTTTATGCAAATTGTGGCTCACTGTGGCGTACTAAAGCCGATATGACCAGATAATTGCAATTTCGACTTGATTGCGGCAATAAGCTGGTTCTTTACTGAATAATTTATATTTTTTTATGTTTTTTATTAATTTTAAGCCAGTTTCAGACCAAAAGTGTTTGTGTTTGTAAATTTAAACGAAAATCCTTCTGTGAAAATCTTCTGCTCTAATAAAAATGTTCCTCTTTACTGAAAAATTAATATGATTTATCTCGAAAATTAATAATTTAAAGCCAGTTTAAGATCAAAAATGTTTGTGTGGTAAATTCAAAAGGAAATCCTTTTGTGAAGTTCTTTGTCTTTAATAGAGATGTTTATGTGATTAAAAAATAAACCAGTCATAATATTTCCTTTAAGCTTTCCATTCTAACCATAGATTATTTAGCTTATTTTTTGTTTTTTGTTTTTTTTAAGTAAGATATTATGCAAAGGCAACACACAAACAGGAACATATGCAACAGTGAATACAAATTTATATAACTGTTGGAATTTAAAAGACATGTTTTTATACCTTATAGTAAGAGTTGAAAATAGCCCCAGAAATCCAAAAAAGCATAAAATAATTAAAGTTTTTGGCAAAAATTTATTATATTTTTACTCCTAATTTTACTTAAAATACTTAAAAACTATTTTTAAGCTTTTACTTTATGTAAAAAAATTGTTAACCCTTTTATTTTTACTCCACTTAAATTTAAACATTTCAGTGACTTTTAAGGAATATTTTTGATAATTTAATAATTGTTGGGTAATTTCCTCAGATAACAAAATTTATGCTTGACGTTTTGAAACCACGTCGGGTTTTTTCTTCAGAAGTACAAAAATCTATAACAATATTGTTTAACTCTTATACTTTTTATATATATATATATATACATAATTGTTATATATATATATATATATATATATATATATATATATATATAAGAGTATATATATATATATATATATATATATATATACTATATATACTTTATATATATATATATATATATATACTCTTATATATATATATATATATATATATATATATAAGAGTTAAACAATATTGTTATAGATTTTGTACTTCTGAAGAAAAAACCCGACGTGGTTTCAAAACGTCAAGCATAAATTTTGTTATCTGAGGAAATTACCCAACAATTATTAAATTAAATTAGAACATGTTACTTTTACTTTACTGACCGTAAAGTTTTTAAATTACTTTTAATTTTACTTAAATCAATACCTTTTACAATATTATTTTTTATAATGAGTGAATTTTAGGCAATAATTTGTGAATACTAGTCCGATTTTTTGCAATGTAGGGTAGGGTATCTGACTTAATTTCGGCCAGGTCTTAATTTCGGCCACCAATTTAGGATTAAAAAATTGGCTTATTTTTAAAACACAAAAGAACTTGCACAAAAGTAACTGGATTAATGTTGAATAAAGTGTTTTTCCAAAAAATTTTTATTTTTGTTTTTTTGCATAATCAATATTTTCATACAAAAAGTGAATTTTTTGTGATTTTCTTAACTTTTGCCTTGTGTTTAATCTGCATCAAATTTAGAACAAAACTTAATATAACCTTAAAATATCTTCTATTTAACGCTCAAAGTTGTTAGTTTTCATGTTTTGATATTTTCTTCAAAATCACTTTGCAACCCGTTTAACTAACTGCGCATTTTAAGATTCCGTTAATTTCGGCCACCTTAAAATTTAGGTAAAAGAACCTGCCGTTTTTTACTGATTTTAAATATCATCGTACTACCGTATAAATAATACTACTATTGTTTAAATATTTATAAAGAATTATTTTTGCTCGTTTGACTTTTTTTGACGTTTTTTAAGCCAAAAATAAAAATTCAACAAAAATACAGGTTATTAAAACTTGTTTTTTTAAGGTTTTGACATAATTATTTAAAGTCTTTCTTGTAACTATTATAGTTTGCAAACGGGAAAAGTTAAGTTATATGTACCTAGAACATTACCTAAGCATAAATTTGCAACCTTTAAAAATTTTTATTGTTCAGTTTGGCAACAGTTATTGCCAGTTTTTTGTAGGTGGCCGAAGTTAATGGCTCGCGCCTTAACTTCGGCCACTATAAAAAAAAACTTAAAACCTCCACTGATCCACTGATTTAAGTGTTACAGAAATTTTTAAAATTTTGCACTGGAATAACAAAAATAGCTATCGTTTGATTTTTAGACCAAATTTTGGGTCGATTGGAAAAACCAGAAAAAACTCACCAAAAAAAATAAAAAAGGTGGCCGAAATTAAGTCAGTTACCCTAACTGACTTAAAATCGATCAGCTTTAATTTCGGCCACCGGCGGTTAATTTTTCCATGCGCAAAGTTATGAAATGAACTGCGTATATATCATATCGTCTATTCATCAATATGCAGTTCACTTCATAATTTTGCGCGTGGAAAAAACGACAGCCGGTGGCGGAAATTAAAGCTAGCCGAATTTAATTCAGTTATCATAATAAAGTCTTACGAAAATTCAGACATTCGCGAACACATGGAAGCCTACGCGCCCAAGCTGCAGAAGGTCAGAGACGAGCAACTGAAAAAATTGACGCAAAAACATCAAGAACAGATACGGAAGCTCAGAGAAAAAGCGGAGGATTCCAAAGATTCGGAGAAATATCTGGAAGAAGCGAGGAAGCTGCTGGATATGCAAGCCGAAGAGTTAGCCGACGTCTGGAAAGAACTGGATAGTGATGAAGCGGCTAAGCTGACCCAAGCCCATTTGGTATAAGATCTAGTGTTGTAAAAAGTTACTTTTATTTTTACTTAAAATAATAAAAGTAACGGATTTCGGATTACTTTTACTTTTACTCTTAATCGACTTTTGAAATTTCAGTTACTTTTACTTTTACTCTTACTCGACTTTTGAAATTTCAAATACTTTTACTTTTACTCGGATTTTCCACTGCAAATACTTAAATTAATTTCAGTAAAATTTAAGTAATTTCAATACGTAGATTCCCTATGGGCTTGTTGCAAAGTGAATGGCAGAAAATAATTTTTTAAGCCTCTAACACGCTCAAACCATTTATTTTGACTAAAAAAATTTATTAAAATGATAATTTAGAGATAAAATTAGCAAAAAACATTAGAACAGAGCTCTGGAGCTCCAGAAACCGGTGTTTTGCTCCGTTTCAAAATTACTTTTATTATATTTTTATATTTACTTAAAACAATAGGTCTTACTTTTACTTTTACTTTACTTAAACAAAATTTTGACCATTACTTTTACTTTTAATTAACTTAAAATAAAAAATGACAAATTACTTTTACTCTTACTTTACTTAAATTAAAATTTTTCGAATTACTTTTACTTTTAATTAAAATAATTCAAAATCAATACTTTTTACAACACAAATAAGATCCATTATAAGTAATAATTATTTATTAGAATCGTCGTGTTTTTGGCTTTTTCTGCATTTTTTAGATTACAAAATTTCTAATCCCCTCTATGAGGGGAAATGACGGAAGTTCGAATGTACAGAAATATTTTGTAGAGGATTTAACACGTAAAAGGAGGCGGAATAACAACGGTTACCTAAAAAATTTTTTTGCGAGGAACACAATTTTTAAACACTAAGGGTTGGTTCATACTTATGTAAAAACGTCCTTTGGACAAAGTCCAAAGGACGTTTTTACATACGTTTATACGCTGTGTTTGTCCTTTGGACTTTGTCCAAAGGACGTTTTTACATAGGTATGAACCAACCCTGAACATATATTGAAGGCAAAAATTAAATGCAGCATAGAATAAACTGATTAATAATTCCTAAATCCGTTAACAAAACTGACATCTCCCAATTTGTCTCCCATATTTTATTGTTAAAGTGTAATATTTTTTACGGTAAAATTTTGGAGACTAATACGGGGAAGACAAATTGTTCGTTTTATTATTGGGTTCATGATTTATTATTCAGTTTATGCCGTGGTGCATTAAATTTTGTTTTATAGTTTACGATTTTATATGTTTTTTGTTCAAAAAAAAATTGTTTTTCGTAAAAATTATGGGGTAGTTTTGATGTTGGATTTTATTCCGCCATTTTTTACCAATATCGATAGGCAAATCTTCTTCGAGACCTTTCTGTACATTCAAACTTCTGTCACTATTTTTCATTCCGTGAGTGTGGTTAAAACTTGGAGTCGTATAAAAAACTGTTCTTCGCAAGGGAAGGTGCGCTGTAATGTTGCAAAAAATATTAGTTGATAACGCATCAAAAAATCAACCCAACAAAGTATATTTTTTATATAATAGCGTTCATCATTTCCCTTAAGACTCCAAAATTCCATCGTTTTTAGAGCGGAACCTGTAACAAATCAATAATCTTATGGGATTTTCAGGATTGCTCAAATTTTATGGTCAGTCCACTATTTTTTCGAACCGCGAAACTGAAATATAACTTAGTTTTTTTATTTTGGTTAAATTAAAAATCGTATTTTTATAGAAATTAGAGCAATCAATGAACACGCAATTGTCAGCGATTTCCAGGGATCTGTTTGAGAAATTGCAAACGGAAGCAAATATTAGTCAATCGGAAATGAAAAACATTCAAAGACAACAAGAGCTGGATTTGGCTGAGCTTGAGAGTTAGTATTTGAAATAATTTTAAGCGAAAAATGACCTTTTACCAGCATTTTTACGTTTTAACCTTCATTATTTATCTATGAAAAATACAAAACTACTAGCCATAAAACAAAAACTGTTCTATTGCTAAAAAACACACTTTTGGTGTGCCATTTGGAAAAAAACCTTTCTATGTGTGCTCTGCAATACAGTGAGTCCAGTTTTGTGTTTAATTTTTTGTATATACGAGCTCATTGAATTTAAGAAAATGTTATAATATGACTTAAATTGGTACGGGGTCTTTCGAGCAAGAGGAACGGAGCCAGAATTTTCATCTCGCCAGGCCCCCGCCCCCCCCCCCTTTTGAGTATTTAGAGTCATTCAGATAGCTACGTTGGTATCTGTTGAAATTGGGTTTATGTTGGCTGCAATTAAGTTGCGAACTCGATTTTGTTGAAATAAAATAATAGGAAATGAAGATGCAACAGAGTTGATTAATTGTTCTGTTACTTGATCATAATTAGGAAAATAAAATAATAAAATTTCAACTTCATTTTGGCATATTGAATAGTTTAAATTGATATTATAAAATATTGCATAAATTTTATGTTTAAATCCTTAATATTTTAAGAATTCATAAATTTTGTAATAATCAAACGTTTTGATAAATCCACCATTAGTGTTGGTTTGATGTTTGGCATAGAGATAAGACGTCTTTAATGAGCATTTTTTTGCCTAAAATAGGGTACGCAAGGCCGATGTTACTCAGAACTAACTGCGCAACCAATTACTACATATAACAATATTAAAAAATATTAACATTATCAAAATGTAGCGTGTCTTAGTCGGGACTCGATCCAGGGAACGTCGCAGTATGCATGAAGTGCGTTTTGTCACTGCGCCACGTGCGTAATTTTTAAAAATGGTATGTTATGTAGTTTAAATGCAAATGCGTGATCACCAATTTTACCTTAAGACCAAAAAAGAAAATTGGTTTTTTGGACTGTAACATCTGCCGTTGGGGGAAGTTTTAAAAAATTAAAAAATATGGAGAATCACGACAGTTAATTCAATGTACACAAAGGTCTCGAGAAGATTTGAAAATAATTTGTATACGACCGGAAAAAATAAGGAAGAAACAAATATGCACAACCAGCTGTTTTTTTAGAAAAATTGTTTTATGTTTATGTTGTTTTCGTTGTATTATGACCGTGTTTTTTTTTGGTTAACGAACGTCATATACAAATTATTTTTAAATCTTCTCGAGATCTTTGTGCACATTGAATTAACCGTCTTGATTGTGAATAAATGCGAGTTATAATATAAAGTCAGCGGGTGATAGCGCAACACAGGATGCCAGTTAACAAAGTACTGAGGCTGAAGATTACAGTTTCAGGTTTTGTATTATCCATTTTTCAGTCAAAAAGCTAAAATTAACAAATTGTTTCGCAGTTTTTCCGTCAAAAACTTGATTGATTCGGCCTGATATTTGATATTACAGACTTAGGAACGTCGAACAAAATCATTTTAGACATTTGTGAAATTTATATAATCTCCAAACCCGAGTACTTAATAAACCCTAAACAATACTATATATAGCGATGTATACAATATACAATACTATAATATCACCGGTATGCAGCTATATGTATTTTAAACAATGCTATATAGCGATATACCATGTAGAAGTAAATATTTTATAATAATTTTATAATTTTGAACTTAAATGATAATTTTTTTACCCTGAATGCAAGACTGTGATTCTAGGAATGCGTGAAATGGATTTGAAAGTTAAAATAACCGAATTGCAAGAAAAACTTAACGACAGAAAACAGGTTAGTGACAATAATTTAACACCAAAACTTTTTAATGAAATGCTAATGGATGCATTTTTTTGCCTTTGTGACCCTAATCAAATTGCAAAAATAAAATTAAACGTTAAAACTTTTATCAGATTAAAATAATCATGTTTTACCGAAATTTTCAAATAGAATAACAGTTTTCACATTTATTTTCATCTTCATTTATTTCTAATAATATTAGTGTAAATTTTTGTACTTTTTGATTTTTGTTTTAAGTCAAGTATTCTACTGATTTTTTATGTGCAATATTATAGTATTGCTATTTTCTTTATGTGAACATATATTTGCTGCACTTTCACTACGATTTATTTAAGGAAATTCATAATAACCTCGCAAGAGAAGAGGTGGAAATAAACAAAATGTCGCAAAAACAAGAAGATATGCTGCAACGTGTTCTTGATACTCAAATAGCTTTGGATGAAAAGTTAGTTCGTTTTCTACTACATTTCATTTTAATTATCGCAGTTGTTAAGGTAATAGAGTCCGATGTGACAACTGACTTTTTGTATAGTCCTAAAATTATTTTCATGGGTGGCGCGGGAGCGCCACGGGGCGATTTAGCTCCGTGGCGCCGCGCCAACCATAATTAGAGAACGTGGGTAAATTTTGAAATTCAGAACCTTCTTCTTCTTCTTCTTCTTCTTCTTATTATTATTATTATTATTATTATTATTATTATTATTATTCCAACGCTCCATCCTTAAAAGCGATATTCCTCATTCGTTACTGATTCATCAAAAATAAACATGGGCTCATAAGAAAGAAGAAGGAATTACGCAACTTTCTTAGGAAGCACTTTTTTGATTTAGGTCCTTGTTATCGATTTATTGATCAAAATAAAAAATTTGAAAAATAGACAAATAAAAAATCCCAACCGCACAATAACAGCCTTTTGGCAACAATAAGGATTGTACAGAGCAGACAACCAACATCCCCTCATAGAAACCGCACAAAAAAAGCAGACGGGTTTTAATTGGTGGCAGAAACGGAACCAGTTCCCAGCGCCATCTGCTTCAACCGCGCGGAAAACGGCAAAAACAATAGAGTACTTTTTTTTAATTCTTGCATTACTGATGACAAAATTAATTCAAAGTTTTATTTATTAAAAAATAATAATAAGCGTCGGTGGTGCGGGAGCGCCACGCGCCGGTAATTATCGGTGGTGCGGGGTGCCACACTGCAATTTAACCCACGGCACCGCGCCAACTATACTTAGAGAACGTGAGTAAATTTTGTAATTCATGTTCATCATCTTCTTATTATTATTATTATTTTTACTTTAAAAACTATAATTGCAATCATTGGCGCACGGCATCGCGCCAACTATATTTAGAGAACGTAGATAAACTTTGCCTGGAGCGCAACTGCACCGCACTAACTATAATTAAACAACGTGGGTAAATTTTGTAATTTAAATTTATCTTCTTCTTATTATTATTTTTTATCTAAAAAAATATATCTCGGCACCGGAATGATTATAAACATATGTCATTGCGCACTTAAAACTATAGTTTATTAGGCTATTTTTTAATTTAATTTAATTCAAAAAAGTGGTAGACTAGCCTTGAAAAATGCTCTAAGAATAGAGCAGGAAAAAGGGGCGATTTTTCCCCGGGCGTATGTTTAGACAGAAAAGATGTGGACTAGTCTGAGATGGAGATTATGTGGACTATAGAAAGTTTGCATTTGGTTTGGCCAGCTGCTCACTAAATAAAAATTTCTACCATATGATAATGATTTGTTTATACATTGATCTAATCACACAGCACTGTTGCATTTTTTTTAGTTTGATGAAATGTCAATTGAAAAAATCATACTCACAGCAATCTTTGACAAGCGCGAAATCGCCACTTTTTCAAATTTATAGTTGTTTCTTACACATACAAATGTAACCTTCAAATTGAAAAAGTGGCGATTTCGCGCTTGTCAAAGATTGCTGTGAGTATGATTTTTTCAATTGACATTTCATCAAACTAAAAAAAATGCAACAGTCCTGTGTGATTAGATCAATGTATAAACAAATCATTATCATATGGTAGAAATTTTTATTTAGTGAGCAGCTGGCCAAACCAAATGCAAACTTTCTATAGTCCACATAATCTCTATCTCAGACTAGTCCACATCTTTTCTGTCTAAACATACGCCCAGGGAAAAATCGCCCCTTTTTCCTGCTCTATTCTTAGAGCATTTTTCAAGGCTAGTTTTTAATTAAAAAATTTAAATTTTTAAGCGACAGAAAGGAAATCGTGGCTGAACACGAGTACAACAAAGGGGTGCTCAGTAATGTCGTAAAATTGACCCAGTTGAAGCAGCAAAAAGTTTTGGATAGCAAAATGGCCGAAAGGAAAGTCAGCATTATTGCGGAACAGAGGAAGAAGCAGAGCGACGCGAAAATAAACGCGAATACCGAAGAGTTAGAAAAATTCTTGGCAAGTTAAACTTTTATGATTCTTATCAAGTCTCAAACGTGGATTTAAACCGCGTCTCACCGTTGGCGGAAGCAGCACTCGGACTCAAGGTTTAGCCTAAGCCTAAGCTTAAGTTTAAGTTTAAGCCTAAGCCTAAGCCGAAAGGAAAACCGGCATTATCGCGGAGCTAAGAAAAAAGCAGAGTAACGCGAAAATGAACGCCAATACTAATAAGTTGGAAAAATTCTAGGAAAGTTAACCCTTATTTTTATCGAGTCTCGAAACCACGTCTCACCGTTGGCGGAAGCAGCACTCAGACTCAATGTTTAACCTAAGCCTAAGCTTAAGCCTAAGTCTAAGTTTAAGTCTAAGTCGAAAGGGAAACCAGCTTTATCGCGGAGCAGAGGAAGAAGCAGAGTGACGCGAAAATGAACGCGAATACCGAAGAGTTGGAAAACGAGTCAAACTTTTTGTTTTAAATTTTGATGATTTTTTGTAAACACCTTACTGCTGCTCCCAATAGCCACAAAAATTTTTTTCATTAAAATATCTTCAGTAATTCAGGAAATATGACCTCCCTAATAACGACGTTTTTTCGATAATTTTCTACTTAAAAAATTGCTTAATGGGTATAAACATTTAGGTTAAAAAAATGTACTGAAAAAACGGCTGCTTTCTACTTTAATTTGATACCTTGATTGTTAAGATTGGTGCCGTATTTGTCGAGATATCGCGTTTCTCGTACAAAAAACCCTAGATTTTTTTCGCCAGAAACACGAAGCGACGGCAGTGGTTTGTCGGGCCTAGTTTGCGATTTTATAAGCGGGTTTTAGCGCGTCACAGCGAACCAGAGTGCTTGGTTGAGTTAGTATTGAGTCGATTTTGCGTGCATTTTTTTGAGTTCAAGCCCTGGTTAAAATTTTTTTGATTTCTCATTAAATAAACATAACAAATAATTTTTTTTTTCACAAAAAATTTCTGTTTAAGTTTTTTTTATTTCAAAAGTAATAATTTAACTTTCAACGCTCACTTCAAATTTACCATTTTTTACTTATTAGCTTAACAGTTTTTTATCAAAAACCCAAATTATAATTCATATTAATGCACAATCAAATATGTTTTCAATAGTCTTAAAATTTTTCTTTTTAAAACATAAAAGAATAATAAAATTTGTTTGGCATTTTCAAAGTTATAATGATAAAAACGGAAGGTGTAAAAACTTTTGTTTTTTAAAGTGATTTCAGTGTGTTTTTTTTTCATTATATCTTTGTGAGCAATTATCGCTTTAGTAAAGTTGTTGAAAATGCTTTATTAGATCATTTTTAATATGAATATAATAAAAATTATACATAGTGTACTGTTTTAAGCCCGCACAATAGTTTTTGGGTGTTAAATGTACCGCCGAATTCGGGATTAAGTTTAGGCAACATTTTTTCCTTCACTTCGTGTTTTTGGCGAAAAAAATCAAGGGTTTTTTGTACGGGAAACGCAATATCTCGACAAATACTGCACCAATTTTATTAACCATGAAGGTATCAAATCATATTAGAAAGTAGCAGCTTTCTTTAAGAAAATACTTTGTAACTTAATATTTTATACCGATTGAGCAATCTTTCAAGTACAGAATTATCGAAAAAAACGCCATTTTTGGGGGGTCATATCTCCTGAACCACTGGAAATATTTTGATGAAAAAAGTTTTGTGGGCTATTAGGAGCAGCGGTAAAGTTTATACAAAAAATTATCAAAATTGAAGGCGTTTTACTCGGTACCTTAGGCTGAGAAGAGGTTTTTGTGAAATCACACTTTCGGTTCAAGTTCTGCATTTTCTGCTGCAAGTTCCAGTCTAAGTTCCCTCAGCACTAACGATTCTGAATCAATGTTTCATCTCCTTATTTTTAACCGGCTTATAATATTTTACTTTTCAGGAGGGAGAATTCCAAAAAGAATTCGCCAAATTGCAAGAGGACCGGGAAATTATGCTGGAGGAATTGAAATCCCAAATGGCGAATGAGAACAATTCGCTGGTGGAAAGACAGGATAAAGCTCTGGCAGAAGTGATCGGAAGGCTCCAGGTGAGTCCGACAGCTTTAAAATACACTTTCATTAAATTTAAAGTTTATCATGATAAAACCTCATGAACAATCCCAATACACTGTATTTTCGCTAGCCAACCTAAGCCGAACCTTACAATCAAGCTCAATTTTATCATGATAAATTTGTACTTATTGAGCTGTTTTTTTCAGAATATTTTTTACGATTACATCCACTTAGAGCCAAATATGTGCAGTTATACAACTGTGAATATAAAGCCCCGGCTGAAAACTTAAGGCCATATTTTAACATAAATTTTAAAACGAAGGCAAAATAATTAATAAAAAACATAAAACTATTGGTTGTAAAAAAATCGATGGGATGGATCGTGACTTAAAAATTCAAGAATGAAAAAGTATAATTTTCAAAGTGCATGGATTTTAGCCTTTATATGTACATTGATGATAATTTGCAGTATTGAATAAAATGTTTAATCTTAAAAATTGAAATATTAAAAGCAACTTCCAATATTAGAGATTATAGGCAAATTAAGCTTAGGTGACCTCGTTTAACAGCTAAAATTGACAAATTTTTAGATTTTGGTTGAAAAGGCGGAATTTAAAAAAATCTACGTTCTCATTAGTTAAAAAAACTTCATAACCACACAATTTTATTTGTCCTTTCTGTTTTTATAATTTAAATTTCTTCTTAGGTAGGACAAGCCAGAAGACAGGCGTTTATTGAAAGACAAGACAGACTGGTGAAGCGAATGGAACAAGTCAGACAGCTGGAGGTACGATTAAATATGTCCGAAATTTATTGCAAATTTTTATTTCAATCAATAATCTTTCTATTGTTAAGTGTTGAGAAACTTACCTGCAGTTCTTAATTTTTTACTGGCAGGTTGCACCGGCATTACTGTATAAGAGGGTAATGATAGAAACGAAAAAAGAATAGAATGATATAAAGAAAAAAACCACCGACTACAAACCGACTAAGGCAAAATTACAAAAATTGGTTTTGCTGTCCATACGTTTTAGATAAGTCACATAAGAAAACATACGCTATCGAGAAATAGTGGATGGGAATTTGGTTTATGACAGTGCTCCTATAAGCAAAATATTTGCAATATTTTTTTAGTTTTTTTTGTAAATATGTATGTATTGTTTAAAATTGTTTGATATTAATATTGAAAAGTGCAATTTTTTGAATAAAATTATAGTTGGCATTGGAGGAAAAAGCCAAAGACGTTCAAGAGATAGATGTTGATACTCAAAAACTGGACGAACTTATAGAGGAACATAAAAGCCACGTAAGCATATCGTCGTTACTAAAGTAGAATGGGTCACAATGTGCATAAAATATATGCGATTGTGACTCATTTTAGATTTCTAACAGCACTTTATTAACTACGGAATGAGTCACAGTCACGTGTATTTTATAATGACAGTGGCTCATTTTAAATTTTAAATAAACTAAAGAATAAGTCACAGTCACGTGTATTTTATAAAAACTTTAGCTCATTTTGTGTGCAGTGGCGGGCGACGATATATCTGCCAACTTTTATAATTACATCATTCACAAGGGCCCAGCTGCAAATTCCTTTTTTTTTATTTCTGCAACTAAGATTTTCGTGCGTCCAGCATTACTATACGCGAAAAAGCAAAAATGCGCAAATCATGTTAGCGGCAGAAATATATTTTTACTTAGTTTATTTATTATTCATTTTGTCAAAATACAGAACTACCTAGAAGCAGTAGCTTCCAGGTACCTCCTAGTATAAACTGCAAGTGCGATAATGTCATGCTTAGCCACGTGTGTCTAATTCTTGAATTTTACGTAAGTGAGATTGAGGTCTGGAAATTGCGTTCGCAACTGTTGAACCTCTTAAATTCATTAATTTGAAAACAGCGCAAAAACCTACTGAACGTACTAATATTAAACTAAACGTCATACTGAACGTCCAATCACCTGCCCGCAAACCATGTTTATGCAATTTGAACGATGTCATATGAAAATTATTTGTCACAACTCCCGTTGTGTTAATGTTTCAGAAATATGACGCCTTATAAATATGAGCTGTAATGTAACACTGTCGAGCGATGGTGTAACGCAGCGCGTCAGTCAATGAGGTACTGAGGCTGGAGATTACAGGTTTAAGTCCTGTATCGCTCATTTTTCAGCCAAAAAAAAGCTAAAAACAGCAAATTGTTTCGCAATCTTTCTTTCAAAAAAAAAACTCGATTTATTCGGCCTCATATTTTTGGACGTTACATATTCATTACGTATGAGATTCATAAACTAATGATGGAAAGATAAATAACTTTAAAACAGTAAAAAAGCAAGAACATCAGAAAACAAAATTCGACATTAAACATCATATGTCTACGTTGAATTGCAGTTATGTTAGCTATATCAAATCAAATTGTAGTTTTTAGGAAATTCTACAAAAAAAGTCTACTATAATTTTAGGTGATATCAAAGTCAATAATATTTTAAAAAGTATCAGGTGTGCCTGACTGCGAACACCATAACATTGGACTACTAACGTAGGCGCGTTGTTTTTAATCCGCACTATTCTCACAAAAGGCAATAATTTGCATACTGCAAAGTTTTATTTAGAGCGGAGAATTAAAGACAGATTAAAAAAAATTAACGCCTTAAAAAACCACGCACAATACAATTTAATCATTTTTTGGGAATTTCGGCTTACATTGTTTTTTAATTGTCGTCTAAAAACTTCCATCCCGAATAAAATATCATGAAAAACGTTTTAATATTGTATGTCTTTGATATTTTTGATATTGTGATGAACGCTGCTTTACCCTTTGGGATTTTTTCTGCTGCAAATCTGCAAAAGAAATGCCCCACCAGTGCTGCTCAGGGTTAAAATCCACATTTTACTATGCCGGTCCGCGTAAGGTTAAATACGTAGCAGCAGTGGCGCGGAATCCCTTCTGCGGACTTGCAGCGCTTTTCGAACGAAAAAATTCCAAAGCGTTAATGCGGCGGACAATTTTGTAATTTTAGTAGATTAATATCATTGTAAATACGTTTGTAAGTCCCCGCTTTGTTATTATATTGTTTTGGGAAATAATTTGCATTATCGAAGCGTTTTCAGGTGGAAAATCTGAACAAAACTCTATCTGACACATGGGAGCGGCAGACAAAAAAACTGAACGAAAAATTGGAAAGCAAACGACAACAAAAAAAGAAGTAAAATTTAAAATGTTTTTAAGAAATGAGTAATTCATCGGAAAATAATATTATAAAAACGGGAAGTATTTGTGTTTGGAAATTATCAATTGTATGAGATTTAATTTTAAAAATGAGCAGTTATAAGATTATATTCATAAACAAATTAGCGCTGACGAATTTAACTTAACCATTAATATTTTATTAAACATTAATATTTTATTAATTTTATTTATCTATCTTTTATATTTCTTCTGAACTGAGTATTAGATGTGTTAACTGACGATGGTTGCTAAAATGGTCAAGTGCATATTATAAAATGACAATATCTTTTTTTAGATCATTAGATCACATGTTCGACGACCAAACACAAGAGCTGCTTAGCAAATCCGAAGCTGGAAGGATGGGGTAGGACTATTGTCAACTTCAATTCAAACTTAAATATAGACACCTTGCACTGGAACTCAGTTTATACATGAAGTATGCAATATACATAAGTGTCACCATAATGGATAATTACCGTACTCCTACTTATCTTTTCGTAGTATGCAGAGCAACCGATAGAAAGCGCGCGAAATTACCGTATCTCCTACTTATCTTTTCGTAGTATGCAGATCAACCGATAGAAAGCGCGCGAAATTTCGATCGGTTGATCTGCATACTACAAAAGATAAGTAGGAGTACGGTAATTATCCATTATGGTGACGCTTATGTATATTGCATACTTCATGTATAAACCGAGTTCCAGTGCAAGGTGTCTATAATTTATATCTAAATTTATATTTAATTTAAAGCTAAACGTAGACGTTTAATTGAATTCTAAAATCTATGTTTTACGTTTTGCTCTGGGGTCGCATTCTGACGCGCGGTTAAAAGTTACCCCAGGGTAACTTTTTTTACGTGCTTAAGGATGCGAGTGAAAAATCAATTTTACCTAGGTAAAAGTCGGGTTGAATTTTTTCTATCGTTTTAAGAATTTATCCAACTCGAGAGGTGGTTAAATATTTTCTCCCGTAGGATTAATTTAATAAAAAAATAAAATACGCGCATTGACAAGAATACATGGAAATTAATTATTAAAGAAAAGAAGAATGAGAAATGAAGAACAAATTATACGGGCTATGTGTGGATCCAACCTAAATGCATACGTATGCATATTTTTATATGCATACGTATGCATATGATATGCATACGTATGCATTTTTTTATATGCATACGTATGCATATTTTTTTTTAGTTTTATGCATACGTATGCATTTTTCCGCAAAGTATATGCATACGTATGCATTTTTTTAAAACTTTTATGCATACGTATGCATTTTTTTCCAACTTTTATGCATACGTATGCATAAAAATAGCAAAAAAATGCATACGTATGCATATACTTTCCGGAAAAATGCATACGTATGCATATACTTTCCGGAAAAATGCATACGTATGCATTTAAATTGCAAAATATGCATACGTATGCATATTTTGGAAATTAAAAAAAAAACAATAAAAAGTTTTTTTTTAAATTTCCAAAATATGCATACGTATGCATATTTTGCAATTTATATGCATACGTATGCATTTTTCCGGAAAGTATATGCATACGTATGCATTTTTTTTGCTATTTTTATGCATACGTATGCATAAAAGTTGGAAAAAAATGCATACGTATGCATAAAAGTTTTAAAAAAATGCATACGTATGCATATACTTTGCGGAAAAATGCATACGTATGCATAAAACTAAAAAAAATTATGCATACGTATGCATATAAAAAAATGCATACGTATGCATATCATATGCATACGTATGCATATAAAAATATGCATACGTATGCATTTAGGTTGGATCCACACATAGCCCGTATAATTTGTTCTTCATTTCTCATTCTTCTTTTCTTTATTAATTAATTTTCATGTATTCTTGGCATTGATTAAATTTTTTTATTTTGCGCGAGGTTGTTTTGCGGCACGAGAAAAAAAAATTAAAAAAATTCATTGCAATCATTTTCTCTCCCATATGCGGCAGGTTTATTTATTTACAATATATATTTATTTTTTTAAATTTTCATTGAAATGGATTTAGTGGGGTAAATATAAGGGCTTCTTCAGAATGCGACCCATGTTCTGTTTTAAGTAAAAAATGTTAAAACACGTTCTGTGTTTTCCCATTGCGCTCCGGCTTTACTTGAGAACTCGCAATTATAAGGCGTCGTATTTATGAAAGATTACCACAACGGGAGTTGTTGAAAATATTTTTAGGGCCGCTCCAGCTCAAATGAGTCAGAATATTATTCAAAATCGTCGCCGAAAAGCCATGGACAGACTGGAAACGCAATACGAAACGGAGCTGCAGAGACAAAAGGCGCAGCTGCAGAAAGAGTTGCAACGAGAATTGGAGAAATCTCTTCTGGTACTTTATAACACGCTAGTAAAAACCCTTCCATTTAAACGTAAATTGTCAGTGTTAACATTCTTTACAGAGTTATAACGTATTAGAATCATTTTTAGCCAATTAGTGTTTATGAAAAAAGCAGATCTTTCATCCATTGGAAACTAATTTTTTACCAAGCACTAATTGGCTAAAAGTAATTCTATTAGCTCCTTCCACAACCATTCCACAGAGCAAAACATATATGGCGTCATCAAGAATACTATATGACATTTTGAGGGTCCTTAAAATACTGACGTGATTGAATTTCTCGGCTAAAAAATAATAAAGCCATAATAAATTCTCTTTACAAAAATTAACCGTTAAACGCATTCGCGTTTATATAATTTATTCGATATCATAAGAATGTGTAATAACTCTTATATTTGATAACTAAAATCAAATATCCCGCTTAAGGTAGAACTTCACAGTTTTGAACACTTGGACTACAAGTCGCATATCATCATAAATATTAATTTTTGGCCCATAAAAGTGGGGTGTTATAAAAAGTTAAGACCCTGTGCTATCCAGTGGTTATAAAAACATCACCGAAAAGTTTGTCCAGTTCGCAACAGATGTCCATGGATTTTACCTCTAAAAACCACAATAAGGCCTTTTAAAAAAATTTGGTTCGTTATTTTTGGGCGCAATTTTATAACAAATTAGGGTAATGTAGGGGGCAACTTTCAGAGGTGGTTTGGGTTCAAAATGATTTCAGGATTTTTTTAAATTGGAAAAAAGACTTTTTTTACAAAAATATATAGTAAAAAAAATCCTGAAGTCCTTTTTTAATTGTTTATAATAAAAAAATGGTAAAAGCCTATATCTAACTATTTCCAAACTTTCGTTTAAAAATAACGAATCAATTTTTTTTAATTTTCGTTTAATTTTTTTTAATTGACGCCGAGAAACTACATTTTGAACCATTCCTTTAAAAGGTGTTTTTAATTGAAAATACCAGCTGACCTAGTAGCCAAGTGGTTAGTACGTCGCGCTCGAATCCTCTGATCCATGGGTTTGAGCAGCCGCTCGACAATATTTTTAACGCCGAAAAAAAATTTTTTTTAATTTTTAGCTTTTTAATTTAAAAAAAATGTTTTATTATTTAATATACGCTAAATAGAAAATGAAAAAAATAGAATATTCTTGGTAATAAACTTTATTAATGTTTTGTATTTTTGACATGTATTTTATTGATGTTATTTGATGATTGTGGACGATAACGTTTTTTTACAGAAAAATGAATGTCGAAAATTGAATCAGCAGGTCAAACTACGTATAGTAAGATGTAATTCAAAAAGATCTGTCGTCAAAAAAAACTGTGAAGTTCTACCTTAAAAATAAACCCATATCGAATTCTTTTTGCGATTAGAAATTTCACTATTTCACGCAGTCGCTTTTATGATGTATTTAATATTGAAAAAAGTATAATTAATTATGTTATTTAAATGATATTTGAACATTTGTCGACTGGCTGTGCAACCTTATACTTTTTGGCTTTATTTGTGACGGATCGTTAGGCAGTTATGTCCACAAATAACGTCATAATTAATTGAAACAACCCCAAAAAAGTCTGGCTGAATTATCGGTGCGTTACTGTTAAAGAGAACTAACAAAAAACAGGCGTTTTTATTGATATGAAAAAATGATATTCTCCATTTCTTTCGCAAAATTTTTTTCTATAAATTTTACAAGTAGGGTAACTGGCTTAAATTCGGCCAGCCTTAATTTCGGTTACCGGCTGTTATTTTTATCATACGCAATGTTATCAAATGAACTGCATATAGTTAGATAGATGACATGAGGACCTATCCAAACATAAGCAGTTCATTTTACAACTTTTCGCATAAAATAAAAAATAACAAGCGGTGGCCGAAATTAGGGCTGGCCGAATTTAAGTCAGTTACCCTAATTTTTTATTCTATAGAATCAGAAGCAGCAGTTTCTTGGACAACTGTCCGCGATTGTGAACATGGATCCCGATGACTTAAAATCCGCATCCAAAAGAAACAAAACTGAACTCCTGAAAGAAAGTAGGATGTTTTGAGCATTTTTGTAGCGTTTTAAAACATGTGTAGCTTTTTTATAAATAGGTTTTTTTAATGTTAAGAGATCAAGAACTTTATTTATAGCCAAAGGTATTGTACTGGGTGGGGAGAACTGCCAATGTTAAATTTTTACTCCTTTATATTTTTTCCATAATAATTTATTTAAGTTTTATTTATATAAAATTTGACCTGTGTGAATATAATTTAACCTATTATTAAATTCTAAGGGCTCTATTAATCAGATTTTAGGTGTTAGCAAAATTGTTAGGAGTTTTCGCTCTGGGGCCTATTTCATAAAAAATGCTTGTAATTAATTTACAGCTGTAAATTAATAAACGCATATTTTTCTTTTGTATTTTTAATTAAAAAGTATATTAATAAAATTGCGTTTAGAATTTAAAAAATTCATGTCTGTAAATTCCGTAAATTCTACAGTTACGTACGTAGGTTTTAATTAATAAAATAAAAAGAAATAAAATGCGTTTATTAATTTACAATTACGAAAATCTTTATGAAATAGGCCCCTGGCGGTGCATTTTTACCGCAACGGCCAAATAAAGATTTAAGTCTTCGTGAAAAATAAAAAAATGATGCTTTAAAAATAATCGATTCATTGTTTTAGATATGCGTGCGGTTGAGCGGTTGAACTCCAACAGCCCCAGGACGAGCGATTTCTCAGCCGGTCCTAGTCAGCGAGACTCCGAATATAATCAGTACAATTTCCCTCCGATTGGACGCGCAAATAGAGAGCCAATCAGCAGTGGTCGGGATAGGGAGCCAATCAGCGATCGGGATAGGGAGCCAATCAGCGATCGGGATAAGGAGCCAATCAGCGATCGGAATAGGGAGCCAATCGGCGATCGGAATAGGGAGCCAATCAGCGATCGGGAAGAGCCGCCGGACGAAATAAACGGCCTCTCGGAATCTCGACGCAGGCGAAAGCGCCGGAATAAAAAGAGGAGGGAAATCGGCCAACGCAGACTTTTGTCCGACGAGCCCAGTGACTATTAAACTTCTCACCCGTTGATTTCTGTTGATTATTAAATTTCTGTGGAACCCAATGATTATTAAACTTTTCATCCGTTGATATCCGATGATTATTAGATGCCTATGGAGCCCAATGATTATTAAACTTCTCACCCGTTGATTTCTGTTGATTATTAAATTTCTGTGGAACCCAATGATTATTAAACTTTTCATCCGTTGATATCCGATGATTATTAGATGCCTATGGAGCCCAGTGATTATTAAACTTCTCACCCGTTGATTTCCGATAATTACTAAATGTTTGACAAAACCAGTGATTATTTAACTTCTCATCCGTTGATTTTCGATGATTAATGAAAACCTGTAGAGTCTAGTGATTATTAAACTTCTCACGCGTTAATTTCCGATTATTATTATATCGGAAATAATATAATAAACCTTTTGCTAAGGTTTTTGCTAAAACCTTAGCAAAATTCTAAATCAAGTCTACTGTAAATGTTTAGTGGGGTATTCTCGGCATCTTTCAAGAACACACAATTAAATAGAAATATCCTGTGACAAAGCTTAGCTTGACAATTTAGGGTTTTGCTAAGGTTTCTGGGAAAAACGAATGTTTATTGTTTATGTTTAAGCTGTTCATGAGTTTTTTTGAAGACTTATTTTAACTTTAATGATGCGTTCTTGGATATTGTCGGGTTTTCCCCTGCAACAAACTGTTTTACAGGATTCTAGGACACGAGGGTACTGGACACGAGGGTACTGGACACGAGGGTACTGGACACGAAGGTACTGGACACGAGGGTACTGGACACGAGGGTACTGGACACGAGGGTACTGAGCTAAGAAAAATTACGTTTGCCACAAATATGTAAATTTTTAAAACTGAATGAGCTGAACTAAATTTTAATCTTTGTTTGAATGCGTAGACAATTAAACGTTACATAAGTCAGTTCGTTTTTAATTCAAAATAACATTTTTGCTTGCTTAAATATAATGCAATTTAATAACAAAAAACATTGCAAACTGTTTAAAAAAATCGTACTAATTAAACGAAAATTTTTAAAGGTCATTTTACACACAACTTATACTATGGCTTTTTAATTAAAACAATAATAATATTATTGAAGCTTACTTTAAAGCTCTGAAGCTTCGAAACCATGCCTTTGCAAAAAACTAAAGAATTAATATTAAATAATCATGAGTGGAAAGAGAACGCTAAGAAACTTATTAATTACTGTTTTTTCTAAAACAGATACTTGTATGAAAATACGAAGCGTATTGGGCAGTTTTTTTCCTGTCATTTTTTTATTTAGAATTTTTTCATCGACTCTTGATTAAAAAAATTACTTTTAGATAAAATCTTTGGAAAAAATAACTTCTGCAAAAATAGATTTCAGTAGTAGAAATGTAAAAAAATATTTTCTTGCTTGTTTTAGTCCACTCTAGCTTAGGGAATCACTTGAACACAAGTTAATCATTTAAAACAAGACAAACAAAATGTGATTTTAAAACCCAAAAACGTACAAACAATTGTTAGATTTTTTATGTATGATATTTTTGCATTTAGATGTAAGTATAGAGTCGTGAGTTACTAAAATATTCCAACAACATATATTTTGAAGTCTTCAAAATCCCTCTATTGCACAGTAAACTTTATTTTCCTAAGCCTAAGCAAAACCCAAAAAATAAGCCAAACTTTATCATAAAATTTTAATAATAGTGTGCTTTTAAAAAATACTGAATAATTTACTTTTAAAAAAGGCAAGCAATTGTTTTTTAGAAAATATTTCACTAAAATGTTTTTGCAAGGTTATTAATAGCAGTTATTTGCAATTATTTTTGCAAATATTTTTTCCGAAGGCATTTTTAAGAATTCATTTTTTTCACACACCACGAAAAATAACCACAATATGTTTTGACAGCACAATCAAATAAAACATAACAGCAACCTTAATGTTTATTATCTTTCGAGTCGTCTCATAGCTTCTCAGCCTTTTAGAATTATTTTTTAAAAAATGCACAAAAATGTAGACAAACAACACAAAAATGTCAAACATGAAATTATTATTTTTGTTTTTTGTCTTCTCAATAATTTTTTTATAATCCTATTCTTTATAAGTCAGTCAAACAAATTAAGAGATTTTTAAGTAAAACCAACTATTGTTATGCAATAAGTTTATCCCGCTTTATGCGGGAAGGTTATTTTTTTTGCTTGCCAGTACCCTCGTGTCCAGTACCCTCGTGTCCCCCCTTGCATAATGAATCGATTTTGCTGCGAGGATGTGGTAAACGCAATTTTTTTAAGCCCAGTACCTTCGTGTCCAGTTCTTTATGTATAATGATTATTAATTGGTCACTGCTCTGTTGCGTACTAAATGAAATTTAATAGATAAAAAGCCAAAAAGAAACGTAGTGAAGTAAACTAAAGCGCAAGCCAGCCCAATAATTTTTTAAAAATATTTTCTCCGTTGATATTGTTTTTCTGATTAGGTTGACTCGGTTAATAAATAAAATAACCTGTGCATATTTTAACAAAAAGCATATAAGATGAAACCTGTGTTGATTTGGTTATTTATCAGATATAAACTGTGGTAAAAGTTTTTTTTTTAATTTAAAACTCTTATTAACTATTCGTCCTTTTTAAATTTAAAATTTTTTATTAATTTTTATTAACATTTTTTATTTAAAAATGGACCTTGATAAAATAAATAAACTAAATATCAAAATATTTCATGACAAATAATCATAAATGTACGCGTTTACACAGTAAAAGTTATAAAATTCTTTATTTGGTCAGTGCGAGTCTGCAGTTGGAGGAAAATCTGCACAACCCACCCAGCCTCTAAATTTAAGTGACTGTAAGGTATTTTCTATTTGACTGATTCTGCCTTGCCCGTTTTAATAAACTTTTGTTTATTTAATACTTTATATGACAGTTTATTTAAAAGAATAAAAAATTCAAAAAATAACATAACCAGAGTATACGATTTGGCGCAATTATTTGAACAAATACCACTAAACGCGGGAAAAAATAAGCATCACAATACGAGAAATAAAAACAAAACTTATATATTATTGTATTCGAAATGAATCAATAATATAATAATATATATATATATATATATATACAATAAAATAATATAATAATATATATAATATATATATAATAAAATATATAATATTATTATATCTAAAATTAATCTCGTAATTCTCTTTCCCGCGATTTCACGGTATAACATTCGCAACACAGTAGTGGTTTTATTGACTGATGTACATAGTTGAGATTAAATTTTTATTTTAAACATTTTAAATATCATTATGGTCATTCTGTCGTAAGATTCGTCTTTTTTAATTGTAATTTCAGTTATCATGACCGTGGTAAATACAATTTCATATTATATGGAAAGTCTTATAGAGTTTTTTTATTTACACATTTACAACAAGATATTGAACTGCAGAGTTATTGATAAATTAATTTAGGTTTGATTAATATCGGGTTTTTTTTCATCATTTTTTCTACTAACTCAATGCTTATTTATAGGGAGAAATATAGAAAAAGTAATATGTTTTACTTTTCGAAGTATACAAAGTGTTCATATGTGAAAATTTCAAAACTAATATTACCCCCATTTATAAATTTTTGCTTCACATGAACTTTCATTGTGAAGGACTATTATACTCCTTTCAACCAACCAATCACCGGTTACCGTCATAAAAATCAGCCAATCACCGGTTCCCGTCATGGAAACCAAACAATCAGCGGTTCCCCAGCACCATGGAGGAAATCACTGTCGTCAAAATTATCACTGTCAGTATGATAGGATATGTAATTTGAGCGAATTTGTCAATTTTCTGAAGATATTTTTCTTTGTCAGCTTCGTTCCATTCGGAGCCTTGATTTTTCCTATCGTGGTAGCAAACGAAGCTAATAAGGTCGTTTTTACGGTGTAGAAATCCGAATTTTTTTTTATTTTTATGAATTATTGTATCCTGTGAATTATTGTATCCTACGATTTAAATCGCTGGAGAAAAAAACTAAGGTGGGAAATATGTGGCATAGCGACAGAGCGTATACGTCTGGCGTATACTAAAAGTCCCGAGATAGTATCCTGGACTGAGACAAGCGACGTAAAACACTTATAGTTTAATGTTTTTGTTTTTATGTAGGTAGTATTTTGTTGCGCAAATGCTTTCAAATAGCAGGAAAAAAGGTGAGTTCGCCCCGGCCATTTGTTTAGGCAGATGATGGTGAACTTGTCCAATGTGAGCTTACGTATGTGGACTATAGGAAAACTCAATCTGGTTAGTTAAATTATTCACTTAATGACTGACTGGAAAAATATGATATTTATTGAAGAAACCAAACACAAAAATACAGTTGTAGTTTTTCTATTGTCTGAATAAAAAAAACAAGTAAAAAATTAATGCTCACAGCCAAAAACTGTTACTTTGATGGCAGTCAAATAAAACAATCGTCAAATCGAATCGAACGAATTAGCTGCGTACGACAAAATGTTCATGCAAATTTAACGAAATCGTATGAAAATTATGTGAGAATACTGTAATACGTGAGATTTATCCATAACATTGCGTGGCCAAACTAGACTAAACATAATCTGCTATGGCTTAAAAGTTGTTTTGATGTAGATGATTCTTGTGTGCAAATTATTACTTATACCCTGATTGTGCGCTGATTTTAAAGTTTCTACTTATACGGCTGCAAATGTGCCGGACCATAAAAACAACCTTATTTCCGCGATGGCCAAAAAAATCATGCATACAAGGAACACCATGGATATGTCCACAATCTTAATATATCCCACTTTCGGCACAGACGCTGATGCTGTTTGATATCTAAAATTTTTTTCGAAAAAATGATAAATAGGTTAACTGACTTAAATTCGGCCAGCCTTAATTTCGGCCACCGGCTGTTATTTTCGCTATGCGCACAGTTATGAAACAAAAACGAACTGGGTATGGCTAGATAGATAAAATAATAATCTACCCAGTAATGCGCAGTTCTTTGCATAAGTTTGTGCGTGGCAAGAATAACAGCCCCGGTGGCTGAGACTAAGGCTGGCCAAATTTAAATCAGTTAGCCCAAATATTATTGATTTTTGTCAACTGTCTAAAAAAAGAGCCATATGAGATCCCAGTGAAACAATAATAACAATAACTTGTAAAAAGAATGTTTCAAAATAATGAGGTTTACCCTTTGCGATTGTTATGCGGAGAGCATACGCGGATTGTTATGCGGAGTGCATACGCGGATTGTTATGCGGAGTGCATACGCGGATTGTTATGCGGAGTGCATAGTGCAGACGCGGAGTGCATATCGTGTTTCGCTGCTTTGTGAACAAAAACGGGAAAATCCGGAATGTCCAAAAACCTGCAGAATTTTAACATTAAGCAGCATTGGCGCCTTCGTTTTCTGCGTTTCACACGCACTTTTTCCCTTAGAACTAGCAAAGGGTTTAAGACCCCGATTCTTATTAAAACCAATCGATTTAATATTTTGTAGAAAAATAAACTCAGGTGGTCAAAAGCTTAGATTTTAAACTTATTTCAATCAACCAAAGTCACGTAAGGAATATTTTGCATACGGTTTGGTTAAATGAAGTGAATTAGCAACTGTCAAAGCGCCTTCATTTTATCTGAAAAACCGCGCAAAATCTGCTGAACGTGATTTTACTAAAATAAACATCATACGGAACAACCAATCAGCTGAGTGCCAATGGTGTTTGTGCAAATTATTTTTTTACGTGAACTTAGCCCATTCCGACCAGTAATAAATAAATAGGACTATTTTTTACGAAATAAAGTCTGCTACGGTATTTGTTTTTTTTTAAATCCACCACTCCTTGCTTTTTCCTGTTTAAAATTTAAATAAATATCTTAAATAAATTCCGAAACTGCACAAAACTCAACTGCAATACAATACGCAACAAGCCGAACCACAATCCTTACTGCATGAAAACAACAATTTACGGTGGTTAAAATGAGTCTGAACAAAACTTATCTCATAAGTAAAGAAAAAAACTCGTTTTGGATCTGGTCTACATATTACGTTTATAACGCCCGCACGCGCTACATGTATTTGTTTTATCCCCTTAAATATTTTATTAATTCGAGCATGCATTTTGAAACCCTATTCCTTTAAACAAAAAAATAATATTTGGACGACCGCGGGTGCAAAGAATAACAATTTTCCTTCAACTATAAGATTCCTTTAGCAATAGGCCAAAAAAATATCGCTAATTGCAGGTTCGTTAAGTGAGACTTATGATAAGGTTGTTTAAATACGATAAAACCTGGGTCATTCTTAGTCCAAAGTGTCAAAAGGAGAAAAAAAAATAAGATATAAGGCAATCTAAGAGCGTTTAAACAAAAAAATAATATTTGGACGACCGCGGGTGCAAAGAATAACAATTTTCCTTCAACTATAAGATTCCTTTAGCAATAGGCCAAAAAAATATCGCTAATTGCAGGTTCGTTGAGTGAGACTTATGATAAGGTTGTTTAAATACGATAAAACCTGGGTCATTCTTAGTCCAAAGTGTCAAAAGGAGAAAAACAAATAAGATATAAGGCAATCTAAGAGCGTTTTTTGAACTTTTAAAGCTTTTTATATTTTTTTATTAGGTTTAAATACCAAAAATAAAGTAAAAAGTTATAAAAAAGGGCCTTTAAAACACTAAAAAGTAAAAATCGGAGTTTTCTATTTTGTCCTTTGGACATTTTGAAACCAGGCTTAAGCGAAATTACGCAATCATCATCGTTACATGTGTACTTACTGCACAAAAACTGCAATCAATGTACTCATGGAGAAGGCAGCTCTCGCTGCAATGTGTTTGGGGTGGATGAAAAAGCTCAGCCAGGCGATGAAACAGAGCAAAATTGTCGGAATGAGACTTTGAAAAAACATTTTTTAAGAACACACCATATGATAAAAATTAATAATAATAAAGTTTTAATAGTAAAATTAAGAGATTTAAAAACATATTTTTTGATAATTTAAAAGTTTTTGCGTGAACTTAATAATTTAGCTTGATATGTGAGTTTT
Source organism: Microlaimidae sp. YZB2_3 (assembly GCA_030248175.1). Lineage (NCBI taxonomy): Eukaryota > Metazoa > Nematoda > Chromadorea > Desmodorida > Microlaimidae > Microlaimidae sp. YZB2_3. Next base: position 53,486 of record JASAMX010008494.1, read on the forward strand.
TTTGCCAGTTTCTTTAGATTATTTAAGTTTTCTGCCCACGGTTTGTTTAGGTTATATACGGGGGTTATTATGAAAGTTTGTCTTATTCAACCAAACTCATATAAGAGATATTCAGGCGTGAAAAGTGCGTTTTTCAACTGTCGAATATCACTTAAATTTTTTGTTGGAAAACCGCGCAAAAACTACTGAACTTATTATCAAAAATATATAATACTATATCATATATAGTATAATATATTTTTGGTATTATTACTGAACTGAACATCAAACGGAACGACCAATCAGCTGCGTGCCAATTATTTTCATGCAAATTAAACAACATCATACGCAAATTATTCCCTGCGTGACTTTGGTTTAATGGTGTGTTCGTAAAAAATGCCTTTGAAAGAAATAGGTAGTAGCATGGCGCTTCAGCAGGATTTCCACCACAGCAACCTCTCGCGACAATCCGGGCACCTTGGACGGAATGAGCTGAAAAAGTATTAATTCTATGAAGGATCCCGACAGGAAAATGAATGTACATAAAGATCCTGAGAGGAATTTAAAAAAATGTTATATGACGTTTGATAAGCAGGAAAAAGGATGGAAGAAAAAAGTATGGAGAGCGGACTCTCGGTTTATTTAGATATTATTGTGTTTTCTTTTTTTAATTTTAATAATTTCGAGTAAAGTAAAGTTTTTTTTAACTGTTAAGAATAATAAAAATCCCAAAAAATGTGTGTAATGTTCAGATATAAATATTTTACTCACTGATATAATTTAAATAAAATCGACCACCACACCAATGTTATAAATAAAACTTATTTTGAACTTTTTTATATCTGATGATCAAGAACTGACGCTGGCATTAAAACGGCATGGCTTAACGGATTTTTTTACGGTCAAGCATCAACTGACACTCTTTGCTTGCCCAGAAGTTTAATTAATTTTCTGCCAAAGATTTGTGGTTTTTGCTGATCCAGTATATTCAGCTTCAGAAGATCATGAATTAATTTGTTATTTCTGGTAGGTAGGTAAGGTAGTGGTACCAACTACATAATTAACAAAGTAAGTATTATTAAATTTTGAAGAATATTTTTATTGTTTAAATTTAGAGAGCATACCATCTCTTTATGGCTAGAATTAAAGTAATTTGTAGTATGTTCATTAAATAGGCAGATATGCCTAACTTAGGCCCTAACGTCAAAAATTGGTAATTTTCAGTCCTCTGTAATTTTTATTCATAATAAGAAGACATTAGTTGGTTTAGCTTTGTAGGAATTTTTTAGACAGACCTCTCCGCATAGGTAAACAGAATCTCACTCTCTAAATTGGAGTGTATGCTCAACCCCCGCATTATAATTTGGGGGGAGGCAAGGCGTAGCCATGGAGGTTGTAACCATAGGTATGGAGAAGATGGGGCTTATACCCCTTTTATCATAAAATTAATAAAATATATATAATACTTTAGACTACAGTAGTTCTGAATAAGGGTTTTTTTAGTGTAGGAAGAGGATACAATGACTATGACTACTAGTGCTAATCATATGGGAGGGAATTGAAAAACAGCGAGCGACTAGTACATTTTACGGTTTTAAATATTTCAAATTTTTATTGGTTCAAAATCTCGACCCTTTCTCTTCAAAATTTCTTAAATACTTCTTAATATTACAGAAGAAAAAGCATTTTTGGTGTTTTTAGTTTTTTGCCGCTTTTAGGTACAGCGCTGCTGGCGCGCTTGGTTTTCAATTATTTATGCTTCAATTACAGAAAATACTTTTATTGAAAGTTTGCAATGAACTGTTTAAAATTATTTTTTTAAATTTTTAATTGATTTACAGCCAAAACATTAAAAACCTATCTAGGTTTAAAATTAGTTTCAAAGCACAAATTTCAACTTTATTTTTGCTAATTCGAAATCACAAAAATACTATTTTAGTGATGATTTCTTACCATTGTGACGTTTAATTAAAAAACATAAATTTATTTAGCACAACCTGATATAATAAAACACCAACATAGTAAAACATATCATCGTGTAGCCATTTTAATTAAGTATAGGTTTAAACTTAAGAAACTAAGAAAACTACAATTTTTTTTTGTACCCTCTCTTGACATTAAAAGACGCTTATTCAGAACTATGTATTCTATATATTACTGTGTTTGACTGGTCCCTGCTCCTTATTTAATACTTTGCTCTGATTGGCTGGATGTGTTTGGCAGGTCCCTGCCCATAATCTAATACTTTGCTCTGATTTTAAAATAAGCCTAAAATCACTCCCTAAAAGAAACAGAACTACGGAACTCCTTTCGACTTAAATATACGAAGCTCCAGACCAGAACGTAGGAACACCACTTATTTACATATAACTTCACTTCAGCATCAAATTTATTTAGAATAACACCAAAATTAATAAATTGAATAATGGTAAAATTGCTTCCACGATATCAAGATGATTCCTTAGAAACTCCAAAGCATATAGGCACCTTGCACTGGAACTCGGTTTATACATGAAGTATGCAGTAAACATAGCGAGTCACCATAATGGAAATTACCGTATCTCCTACTTATCTTTTGTAGTATGCAGATCAACCCTCGAAAGTGCGCGAAATTTTAATCGGTTGATCTGCATACTACGAAAGATAAGTAGGAGATACGGTAATTATCCATTATGGTGACGCTTATGTATATTGCATACTTCATGTATAAATCGAGTTCCAGCGCAAGGTGCCTATTGAATAATAAAACAATATTAATTATCAAATTATTAGTAAACAATTCAAATTAAAAATTCATACCCGGGTGTCATTAGAAATTCCAGACACGTAATGAGTGTTGATAGGCACGAACTGTTGAATTACTTCAGTTTCAATCGAGCTAAACTTTATCGTCGACATAACACCGGATAACATAATAGGGCAGATCATAAAGTCGTAAGGAAAAGCCACCAAATCCACTTCGCAGGGTACATTAACAGTTACTGATGCGGTTTTTCCAAATGCGCCGTCTAAAGATTAATGTATCACTGTAACGCGAAAAGCTAGCATTGCTTAACCCGTACTCAACCGGTCCAGTTCTAGAACTGTTCGGAACAGGTTCTAGAACTGTTCCGAACAGTTTTAGAACTGTTCGGAACAGTTTTAACTCGGAAGTTCTAACTCGTTTTAGAACTGTTCGGAACAGTTCTAAGTTCGGAACTGTTCGGACGGTGTCGGTGTACTTTCCAGTTTGCCCAAATTTGTGAGAAATTCGGCATTTGAAAACGCCGAAGTTGTACTTTGGTGCATTATAAAAGTCACCGAAACATTTTCCAATACTTATCACGTGATTTTATTGTGTATTTCCCTTGTTTTATGTGTTTAAATATTATTTGCGGAGTTTTATTTATTTTTTGATTTTGAGAACTGCAAATCAGTCCTAGAACTGTTCTAGAACTGTTCGGAACAGGTTCTAGAACTGTTCCGAACAGTTCTAGAACGCATAGCACAGGGGCATGTAGAGTACCGGTTAAGGTAAAACGTTCGCACAAGACGTCTGTTATAATACTTACACGCGATACATTCTGCGTTTTAAGGCTGGTTCCTAGTTTGTCCGAAGTGTCCAAAGGACAAACACAGCCGTCAAAATGTCCTTTGGACTTCGCTTTTTGGATTTTGTCCTTTGAATTTTGTCCAAAGGAAAAAGCCCGAAGGATATTTAGATTGTCCAAAAGACTATTTGGATTGTCCGAAACTTGTCCAAAGGACAACGTGTTCATACTTTTCGTCCTTTGGACTTTTCTCTTTGAATTTTGTCCTTTGGACTTTGCCCAAAGAACAAAATTCAAGTAGCATTCATACTTCGTCCAAAGGACATTAAAATACATTACAAGGACACTTGGCTTTTCTAAAATTGTCCTTCGGACTTTGTCCAAAGGACGTTTTGTCATAAGTATGAACCAGCCTTTACTGACACGAAATAATTAAACGAAAACCAGACGAGGCTGCAATTTATCTGTCCGGGGAATCAAAACAGGGGGGCGATGGAGTTTTTAGCCGATAAAATCAAATGAAATATAACCGATCAAATGAAAGTAATTTAGCTACACTTATAGTAACCATAATACTCGAGGCTTATTTTTATTTATTTTCAGAAAAGATAAATTTTATTTTCAGAAAAGATAAAGCAGCCGGGTCTAGTTTGCACATAAACTAATAAAACATAGTTAAAAATAAAAAGCGCACCTGGCAAAATCAGAAAATTTACTACGCCTCTCAGGCCACTGGCTGCGTCTAAATATTCCGTTTTAAAACTGTTTACCGGGACAACTTTCGGGGTCCAAATTCGACGTACCAAATCCGGATCCAGTTCTAAGTGGTTCTTGAAGCAAAAACTGTTCATTTCTTCAATTTTCCAACTGCTGTACACCAAAATGTGCAATGCTGGTGGGAGATAAAACATAGCGTATTGCTGGTGCTGTGGGATGCCAATCCCGGTGGGATCTTACATAATAATTAGTGCTATTCACGCGTCGTAGTTAAATCGCTCATCATGTAAGTATATCCGGCACCCAGCACGATATTTACTGTAATAAAACGGTGATGTGCGGTTTTGTAGTAAATATTGTGCCAGATACCGGCTATAGTTACATGTTAAATAAAAAGATGACCGGTTTAACTACGTTGTGTACTGATTTTAGAACTACGTGAAGAGGGCGGTTAATTGTTGGTAAGATCGGAATTTTGTATATACATGGTCCTTTGACTATAAATTCCAGGAAAACTATTAAACAAAAAGTTTATATAATTATACTGCAAATCATTCTTACTTTTGTAATGCACAAAAAAAAGTTTTCTATTTTTTCTTTGCAACTGAAAAAAAGATCGTGTTTGTCAATCAATCTACAATTTGTTTTTCAGTTTGTATACCAATACAACCATAGGTGGGCAGCCTCCCGGATTTTGGGGAGGTATATCCGACCCCCGAAATTTATGGGGGGGGTGTCCCAAAATTTTTTTGGGGGTATACCTCAAATACCCCATTTTTAGCGTTTTTAGTACTGGGACCCCCCAATTTAGGGGGGGGGTGTCCGGGGTACCCCCAAATTTTAGGGGGGGTGTCCGCTATAATCAGGATTTCGGGGGTATAACCCCCCAACCCCCTCCCCTGCCCACCTATGAATACAACATTCCTGCTCTAAAATTTCCCAAAATGGCGACATTTCTAGTTTTTTGGCTTCGTAGGCTCCTATTGGGATATTCACGATTTTACCAAGTTATTGCGGTGTTTACGGGGCCATGTGAAACTTAACACATGGACGGTTAAAAAAATAAATGAATTTAAAAAAATTAAAAAGGAAATTTAAAAAAATATTCTTTAAATAAATTTAAAGCAAATACTGCGAAACAAGTTTGTAATTGTTTTGCTTATAAAACTAGCCATAACTCACGAACCCATAAAGCAATTGTAAAAAGTAAACTATCATTGAACTCGTCAAATACTGTAATATTTAATGCTGTATTTAGTTTTAACTATTCCGAAATTTTTTATTTAATTTATAAGTTATAACTCTCTAATATTTTACACAATAGTTAATCAACAATTATTTTGATATTATTGTTTTTTAAAGAATATTACAAATAAAATGATACTTAGACCTTAAAAATTAATTGATTATTTAAGGAGTTACAACTATTTGTATATAGCGCTAATGTTAAAGTCGACCAAATGATAACCGCATTTTTAATTGTTAAAACAATATTACTAATATAATAATAAATTTAACACTTAAATTTTGACTTTTGCTATTTTATATAATCTCAGAGCAAGATTTTTATGTTTAAGCTCATGAAATTTGTGGTTTAGTGCTGAAGTTGTTTAGAGTTAACTTTAAAAAATATATATAAAACTCAGCACTCAAAGTCAAAATTTGACACTTCTTACAAAGAAATCACTCTTCAAATTGTCTAAAAAATCCAGAGTTGAAACTTAACTGCCAATTAACCAAAAAAACTTTAAATGTACAAACTGAAATAAAAGAATCCTGGTTTTTTTGGTTGACTTTAACCTTAGCACTATAAAATTAATCATAACTCTAGAAATCAAAATTTACTTTACTTTATAAATTAAACTTTACAATTTAACTAGCATTTTATTTGTTATATTTTTTAGAGAACAATAATACCAAAATAATTTTTGATGAACTATTGTGTGAATTATTAGAAAGTTTTAACTTATTAATCAAATCAAAAATTTTGAAATAGTTAAAACTAAATACACCATTAGATTTTAAAGTATTTGACGAGTAAAATGATAATTTAATTTTTACAATTGCTTAATAGGTTCGTGACTTATGACTGGTTTTATAAGCAAAAAATTAATTACAAACTTGTTTTGCAGTATTTGTTTTCAATTTATTTTAAAAAATTTTTTTTAAATTTCCGTTTTTTTAATCTTTTAAAATTTATTTATTTTTTTAACCGTCCATGTGTTAAGTTTCACATGGCCCCGTGCACACCGCAATGACTTGGTAAAATCGTGAATAGATTTAGAAATTCATTCTAAAATTTATTTTGACTAATTGGAGCCCAGGGATTTTAATCTAAAATAGTTGGAATCGATGAAATTTGAGGTTGATATAAAATTAAAACCTTAAACATTTAAAACAGCGTCTTGGCTCAATTTAAAAATTTAGCTAGATTAATGAATCCAGCCAATAAAGCGAAAGCCTAAACATTACCAAGCCCTAAACCTAACTTTAAAATTGAGCTAAAACATCATAAACAATATTACTCTCAGTTCCCCAAACTCTGGGTTTTTATTATAGATATTACGCTCCCTGACAATATAGGGTTCAAATAGCCTGGATTTCAAGTTTTTTGAACTCTTTTTTTCTGGGCTCTAATTTATTCAAGTAAGTTCTAGCAAGTCGACTGTGCACTAAATTTTTGACCAAAATTTTGCTAGAAAAGTCGCACAAACACACAACTTTGTGCTACTTTTCTCGAAAAAATCTGCCATTCCCGCTAGTTTCCTGCGCAGCAATTTTGAACGCAATGTTATTTATCTTGCCAAAAGACTTTGTATTTTCTTTGCACTCAATGCTGCTTTTTTCTCACTGCGTACATATTTTTTTTCACAAAAAAGACACTTTGCACATGTGCGACTTTTCTAGCAAAATTTCGTTCAGAAATTTAGTTTAGAGTCGGACATTCTCTTGTGTTATCTATTTCTAATTTTAGGAACCTAACCCTTTAGGATTTTTTCTGTTGCAAATCCGCAGAAGGTATTCCGCGTCACCGCTGCTCAGTGTTAAACTTGGTGCTGATCCCCGAACCGACGCAGAGTTTAACACTGAGCAACAATGCCTTCTGCGCATTTGCAGCGGTTTTCGGACGAAAAAAAATTCCGAAGGGCTAAAAATCCCTTTACCTAAGACATATAAATTATCTCCGTTCCAATTTTTCCATTTTTCTCGTCCAAATTGAATATATTTAGAACCACCAATTTTAAGAAGATTTTCGGCAAAACTGTCGGTTGTTCCGACAAAGATTTAATGTTATTTTCGATAAATTTCACCGGATCTTCAGTTTTATTGCAATGCTACTTGGTATATATACAGATTTATAGTAGTTAAACGTATGGCTTGTGCAGTTTGCTGTCAAAGGAGAAGCAGCAATATAATATTTAAACGAGACAATTAAAAATTATAAAAACAGCTTAAAATATTACATTCTATGCCGAAGAATCGAGAAAAAGATCACGCGACGATTTGAATAGTGCACAGGTATTAATATTTCAAAAATTATTTTTGATAATAGCAAGAATATATAACACAAGAGAATGTCTGAGTGTACACTAAATTTTTGAAAAGTCGCACTTTTGAATTCGTGTGCGACTTTTCTCGCAAAAATCCGCCATTTTCTGCAAGTTTTCCCGCGCTGCGATTTTTTCCACAGTGTTAGTTTTCTCGCAGTGGGGACTGCGACTTCGTTCGCACTCTATGCTGCTTTATTCGCACTGCGATTATTTTCGCACTGCGAGTCTGGCTGCACAACAAAAAAAATTAAAACACAGCGGAGCAAAAATTTTGTGTTTAAATGAGTAAAAGTCGTGTTTTTTTACCTTAAGATGTTAAAACTTTTTAGTTTTAAAAAAATAAAGTAACTTTCCAACGTTTTAAAATTAAATAAAACAAGTTTCAAAGTGTTTTACTCCATTGAAAATGACTACCAGCGTCTGTATTTTTTTTGTTGCGCGGCCAGACTCGCAGTGCGAAAATAATCGCAGTGCGAATAAAGCAGCATAGAGTGCGAAAGAAGTCGCAGTCCCCACTGCGAGAAAACTAACACTGTGGAAAAAATCGCAGCGCGGGAAAACTTGCAGAAAATGGCGGATTTTTGCGAAAAAAGTCGCACACGAATTCAAAAGTGCGACTTTTCTCGCAAAATTTTGGTTAAAAATTTAGTGTACAGTCGGACATTCTCTTGTCTTATATATTCTTGATAATACTGATCAAATTTTAAAAAAATTTTTAGCAAGTTCTTATTCAATTTGTTGCATGTGCTACATTGTATAGTAAACTAATGATATAGGTTATAATTTATGGAGAATGACGACGGTTAATTCGATGTACACAAAGGTCTCGAGAAGAATTTGTATAAGTTTTTGTTAATTATTATTTGTATAATTATAATTTGTATAAGATCGAAAAAAATGAAGAAGAAACAAAATATGCACTACCAGCTGTCTTTTTCTTAAAAAATGTTTTATGTTTTTGTTATTTTCGTGTGTTATGATCGTGTTTTTTTTTGTTAACCAACGTTATATACAAATTATTTTTAAATCTGCTCGAGACCTTTGTGTACATGGAATTAACCGTCATGATTCTTCATAAAAAAATTTTGCATAAATATTTTCTAATTAACCTTTATAACAATATAATACGTATTATTTTTTATTTTTAAAAAATTTATTTAAACAAATACTTAGCAATAAAATGCTTATTTTAGATGTAAAAAAAGAAAAATAGACCCTGCTGAGGAAGTGCAACTATTTTGCTTGTTTGTACATTACGTGTCCGGGGTAGCACAGAAACACGTAATTTTTAATTGCAATTCTGTTGTTTTTTTGCGTTTTTCGTGGTTATAAATTTTAAAATTCTTTCTGTCACTTAAGTTATGTTCGGCTAGCTATCCAAAAACTTTGTTTTTATATCAAACCACGTGTGTCTAAATTAGAAACCTTTTTCTATTCAAATTTTTTAAAGCTAATTAATTACAGCGTTTAATATTATACTTTACTCATTTATACTTTTTATAAATTTATTTTCCCCAAAATTATTTAAGTCTTTTTAAATGTCTGCTTTTATCCTATTTTTCACATATGATAAAAGCGTCTTTTAGTTTTTATCTTTTAGCACATCATCTGTAAGTTCTTTCCGATTTTACCTTGCTGTATAGTTGAATTTTCGATTTCTAATAAAAATGTTTTGTCAAAATTTGACTCCATATTTATAAAATCATCTTAAAATCTGTAAAATACACCCAAAAATCACGCTAAGTACCAATTTCGCAGAAGTTAAAGAATACCCAAAGAAAGTCACCAGCAAAACGACGGAGATCATTTTTTTATAACTGCAAGTATAAACGTTTATTTTTCAAGTTTCGTGATACACCTACAAAAATGAACACGAAATATAATTTATAAGAAATTAATAAGCCAACAATATAAATGAATAATAATAATAATATATTTTGAAAATCAAAATATTTGAAAAACAAATACAAATTTGACGATTGGAAATTAATTACAAATGTGTTGTAATATTGTTCGGGCAAAATCATGACTATTTGAATTTTAACAAGAAGAAATCTTTAATTTTGTGAATAAAGTAAAACTTAGAGGCGTTTATTTATTCTATTTTTTAATAAATAAGTATAATTAATGAAGTAATTTAAAGTGAAATGAAGTAGCTATTTTTGTGGATTCTAATTAGGACCATTAAGGCCTTCATAAGGTCGCACCTTAGTTAGGGCAGTAAATTTGTCTGATTAATATCTGTCTGATATCTGAAGTCATTAATTTTTCTTATTATTATGTTTAAAATATTTTGGATTAAACTGTGTGGACTAAATACATTTTTAATGACTATTTCGCTAACAATGGTTTATTTATAACAAAAAGTATTATAAAATTTATTTTAAAGTAAATGTTAGTTAGCAAAATTATTCACTAATAATGGCTAACTAAATTTTTTTGTTTAAAAAAGGTTCTCATTTAAAATAAATTTTCATTAAGTACATAAACATTAAAACATTATGTTATTAATTTTATTTAATATTATTTTAAATTAAATAATAATCACGCAGAATTACTAATTGAATTAAAACTTTGTGGTAAAGCCAATTTCAGAAATCTTGACATATTTTGATTTCTGACGCTGTTTCAAATTTTAAAATATATTACATAATATATTTCTTCGAAAAAGACAGTTTTTCAATCTTAGCCTGTCCCAGTGAATTGCAAGTAAAAGTCGGGCGATAATTAAAGAAACGCTTGGAAGGATCATTAAAATTAAATGGATATGTTTTAGCAAGCTAAATTAATGGGGATTGGGACTTGTGTTTTATGTCACATGAAGTAAATCCTCCCTTATAATGTTTCTAAAAAAAATTAATTATGAAAAACCCGTCAAATTGTTTGGGAAAATTACTTTTTTTTCTCAGAATTTTTTGCCTCTCAAAAATCCTTTAAAAATTTTTTTCGCTGAAATATTTTCAACGTTTTACAAATATTACGAACTTTCAAAAATTTCTAATGGTTTTTAAAGAAAAAAAATTGTTAAACTAAATTATGGTTATTAAAACATAATAAAACAATTGGTGAAAAATTATAGCATTAGTTTGATACGTTATTGCTTTTTGAAATTTACCTATAAATAATGGACTTTTAGTTATTTTCTTACGGCTAATCCTTGAATCTAGCACGCAAGTGAGATTGAGGTCTGAAAAAGTGTATATTCGCATTTTTTTAATCCTCTCACTCTTCCTTATTTGACTGGAAAACTACGCAAAAAATACTGAAGGTACTAATAATAAAACCGAACATCATTTTGAACTACGGGTGTGCATTGCCGGGAAATTTCATTTTAGCCGCGCCTTAGCTTTAGTACTAAAGGTTCAAAAATCGTTTAGCCTTAGCTTTAGTACTAAGCCCAAAAAAGGCTTAGTACTAAAGCACTTTAGCCTTAGCTTTTGCCAAACTGACAAATATAGAAAATGTTCCTAAATTTTAAAAATTATCCCTTTTTTAAGGTAATTCTTAGCATTTTCATTTTGTTAAGTTTTGGGTAAAAACTAGATATTAAACATATTTTTAACGTTTATTGCATTAAGGTTAGCTTTATATTTTAAAAATGTATTATTTTTAGGATTAATTTTACAATTTTAAAGTTGCTCTTGTAACTGTATTTCAGTTTTAACTTTAAATGTTAACAGATGTATCAAAATGGCTAACTATCAAGAATAGTTTTTCTGAAATGAATATCTAAAGCAACAAAACATTTAACCAACATTTTTTATTAAAAAGAACGCTTACTGCATAATAAACTTTACAAAATACCCATATGAAATTGTAAAAAGAAGATTATTTTAATTTAAGCACTTAGAAACTCGAAAAATACTTCAAAAAAGCGAAAAGTCAGTATTTTCTAATGCTTAAACAAAAATAAGAAACGCAAAAAAAATAAAACACCATATCCATACCACCTTAAAACCAAAATTCGTTTTAATCACTTTAATTAGCATTATTGTTTAAAATATTCACTCATGTTTCTTTTAAAGTAAAAATATAGTATATTCAAGTTTATATAAGTATAGTTTTTAGACAGCTAAGAGTGAGGGAAGGGGTTGAGGTGGTTGGTTACCGGCGGTAAATTGCATCTTAAATTCTGGGAAGGATGTATGGAAAGTTTTGAAATCTAAAAGAGGGTCAGGGTTTGTCTTGTGGATTTTCAAAACAAAATACTTTAAAGGTGTCAGATTAAAATTCTGAAGGGAGCCAGATTAAAAAAAGAGAACTTTTCTGAGGAGAACTCAATTTTTGTCTAGGAGGGAGGTTCAAAATTTTGAGGTTAAAGTACCCCATCATACCTCTTCACTTCACTCCGACTCCACTGGATAGAAATCTCATTAAATAATCATGTTTTTGATTGGTGAACACCTTTTTTTTGGTTTTTTGGTCATTTTTTTTGGCCAATCATTTTTGGGTGATTTTTCAATATCCTGGCAAAAGCTAACGTTTTGCCGGGTCCATACCTTTTGCCGAGCTTTTGCCAGCTAATTTCAGTTTAGCCGCGCCTTAGCTTTAGTACTAAGCCCAAAAAACCCTTTAGTACTAAAGCGCTTTAGCTTTAGCTTTAGTACTAATGACACCCGTATTTTGAACGCACGATCGGCAGCGCGTAAATTATGTTCATGCAAATTAAACGACACCGTATGCTAATTATTTATTACGAGAGATTCATAATTATTTTGTAAGCGATAATTTAACTAAGGTTGAATTATATCTGGCTGACGCTGAAACTTAGAATGAAGACATGAGGGTACCAATTAAAATTGTGCGGTAATGACGTTTAAAAAAACAAATAAGAACGCAGAATTTTTTTTTAATTCCACCTTTTCACAAAATATACAAAAATTAACCAACTTTAGCCCTTAAAAAATTTCCATTTAGGTTACAAATTAAGTAATTTGATAAATAATTATTAAAATACAGTTTTAATCTTTGTTATTACTCCGCTTTAGTAAAAAATTTGGAATGTTTTTGTTGTTAAATAGTCGATTCAATATTGCAAATATCGCGGTCAGCTGGATTTTATTTGCCCATAGAGACATTCTTCGGAGATTTGAACACCTATATAAGAAAATAAAAGCTAGCTGACCTCGATGACTTGCAGTATTAAATCGACTTTTTACAACAATAAAACAAATTAAAATTTTCAGAAAAAACCGGTTAATATCAGAGACTAAATACCATATTTAAACATTTATCAAATTACTCAATTTGAAACAAAAATGGAATTTTTAAAAAGCCTAAAGTGAACTTTTTTTGTATATTTTGTGAAAAGGCGGAAATTAAGAAACATGCGTTATAATTTCTTTTTAAAAAACACGTCATAACCGCACAATTTTAATTGATCCGCTCATGTCTTAAATTAGAAAAAAATTACGAGGTCAGCCAGATATAATTCAACCCCAATTTCTGCTAATCAGTAAACAATAAACGAAACGAAAATCAGTAGTAGTAAAAATAATGCAAAAAAGCACCAATACTAACGTGCTAAAGCAATTCTAACGTATTTTATTGTGTTTTTAATTGTTTTTGTCACAAAATGATACTTGATTCCGAGCGTGTTGTGTTGAATGTGACTCCATATGTAAATTATAACGTGTATAACTAAAGCATAAACACAACAGACACTTGCTTTTGTTCGAGTCACTTACGGCTAATTCTGATAAAATTAAACTATTATCTTGCTTAGTAATAGACCAAATCACCCGAGCAGCTTTTTCAAAATGAATGCGACTCACTTTTTAAAACAAACTGGAAAAGTTTTTTTTACACCCCAAGATTAGTTTTTATCCCTGAAAAAGATTTATCGAGAAAAAAAATCAACTATTGGTATACAATATGTAGCTCTACGGTTGTAAAAATAAGAAATATTTATTAAACTAAGGCGTAAGCCTCGTTGTTGAAAAACCAAAACTGCGCTTTTTACTGCTTTAAAATTAAAACTGTAAAACTAAAAGAATTACATTAAATTGTCTAGCCACATCAAACCTTCCAAAAATAATAATAGTTGTAACTGACTAAGACTTAAATTCTGCAGTATTAATATCGGCCACCAGCAGTTATTTTTGCTATGCGCTTATGTAGTTATGAATTGAACATTTTACGCACATCAAAAATAACAGCTGGGCCGAAATTAAGGCCTGGTCGATTTTAAGTCAGTTACTCTAATAATAATAATAATATCATACAATTATAATTTAACTTTTTGTCTTGTGTGTTTCACTTTTATATTGTGTTAGGTCGTTTTTGTTTTCGGCGATCTATGGACAAAAGTATCATTAACACACTTATACTTTAGCCTACTAGAGAATACTGGACTTAGGGTAACTAACTAAAATTCGGCCAGCTTTAATTTCTGCCATATTTTGCTATACACAAAATTTGAAATGAACTGCCTATGGTTTCAGTAGATAAATGGCACGCTGATCTCTCTAGTCAGTAGTCATAAGCAGTTAATTTCATAATTTTACGCATGGGACAAATAACAGCCGGTTGCCCGAAATAAGGCTGGCCGAATTTATGTCACTTACCCTACAAAACTTTAATTTTTAATTTTGTCTTCAAAAATATACAAGTTGATTAACGTTGAAAAAAGCATAAGCTGACACTTATGGTTGAATTATATCTGGCTGACGTCGAAAATTAGAATGCAGACATGAGGGGACGAATTAAAATTGTGCTAATTTTAGCCCTTTAAAAAATTGCATTTGGGTTCCAAATTAAGTAATTTGATAAGTTATTATTAAAATACAGTTTTTGATCTTATTTTTAAGCAGCTTGAGTGAAAGATTTTGAATGGTTTTGTTGGTAAATATTCGATTCAATACTGCAATTATCGAGCTCAGCAAGATTTTATTTGCCTATTGTCCCGGAAAAATTACCCAAAGACATTAAAAATAGACCCAAACTAGCCAAAAAACGCTCGTGGGCCTTTCAGTCTTGCTAGGTTTAAATAAAAAAAATCAACCAGTTCATGAGGGTACGATTCGCGCAACGCATAAGGCGAGGGCGTAAATTTAGTCAAAATATATTTAGCATTTTTTTAGCATTCATAAAATTCTATATTGTAAAAGTTAAGCTGTGTTTTATCAACAGCACTTGTGTGCAATTCTTTTTGTAAAACGTCTGCACTGAACTACAAGATTCATGTTCCTACTCGTTAATATCATGCTTCAAAGCTCGAGAAGGGAGCTTAATTATTAAAACAAAAGAAACTTCACTCTCTAAATGAGCGATGTGGAGTTTTTTATTTTCATTTTTTAAAATTTTTTTAACTATTGAAAAAAAATTTACAAAAAAATTATAACAAAAAATATATGCCATTATTTTCTATAGTTGTTCATAAAATTAATACAAATATAAAGCTGCTGCTCCGGAGCTCCGCTTCAGGGAACATTACTAAAGATGAATTCTATTAGGGTGAAAATAGGTAGGGTTAAGTAACCACTCGTTCTTCGAGAAAATATCACGTGAAAAGAAACACCTGGCGCAACTTAATAATAATTGGTTACAACATCTCTGAAAACTTTTTTTATTATTTTTATTCTTGAGCGTTCATTCTTTATTTCTTCTTGGCGGCTAGCGATGATATTTCAGGTCCCCTAAGCTCCGGCCAATTAAACTACGGAGCTTCTTCCACCAGCAGAGTAATTTAAAGCTTATATAGCTATTTAACTTGAAAAATATGTTAAAAGTTGTTTTTGCCGATTGCGTCAGAATGCGACCTTAGGACAATTTATTTATTTTATTTTGTCAAAGGTTTATGCATTAGTTTTAGTTTTTTATAAAAGTAATTTAAAGACTTCCAAATGAATCTCCACAAAATTGAACATCGAAATAAATTTTTTCAAAAATTGATTGATCGATCGATAAAAACTAAAAACTAGGTTTTTGGAAAACTAAAAACTGTGAAGCATCAAACTTTCCGAAAATGGGGACGTTTTAGCGGCTCCACATTTCTTCGTTACTACGGTAAAATGAAACACAGTCATTATAAAATACACGTAACTGTGATTTATTTTGTGGTTAATAGGGTACTATCTGAAATTTAAAATGAGTCACAGTCACACATATTTTATACTCATTGTGGCTCATTTTGCCGTAGTAGCAACTTTTACGGTCTGAAATCTCTCTCATCTATGGTTAAATATCAGTATCACTTACACTACATTATCATATCACACATAATTAGGACAATTTATTAAGCAACAATGACACACAAGATAATAATATTATAATAACATACAAATAAACAATGATTATTATTATGTGTTTTATTCTTCCAAAAAATTTCAAAACTGCGATGGATAAAATTGTCGTAGCTGCATGTAGCCTTTGTGTAACCGCCAATAATAGCTAAAATCCACTAATCAGCGTAATTGTAGCGGCAGTTTTCAATTTTTCTTTGGATTGTAAAATCCGAAATGGGTTTACAAAAACTTCGAGCGTCTTTACAGTACAACTTGGGCGCAAGCTCTCTTCAGCGCGCGGGTACCACTGACCGGAAACACGTTGAAATAATTCATTTTAACGTAGTTTCCCGGTCGGTGGTCAGCTGCAATTATTTCGCGACCATTTCGTCGTTACTACGGCAAAATGAGCCACTGTCATTATAAAATACACGTGACTGTGACTCATTGCTTATTTAGTAAGATGCTGTTAGAAATCTAAAATGAGTCACAGTCGCTTGTATTTTATACGAAATGTGGCTCAGTTTGGCGTAGTAAAAACGATATGCGCTAACGCTTTAACGCAATTGTCAGTAATAAACTGCTTATAACAAAAGGCGAAGAATAAACCACCCCACACTTTATAAACACAAAATATAAACAAGAAGAATTATACGAAACCCCTCCAAATTTAAGCAGTAAAAATGAACCTTTTGCGGCATTTAATTTTTTAGTATTTTTAGTACTGGGAAGTGGGACCACTCAAATGTTAGGTGTCCAACATACTTAAAATTTTAGGAAGGTTGTTCGCAATTTCCGGATTTTATTTTTGAGGAGAGGTTTTTTTATCACATATTTTTGGTATACAGACCAAATAAGACAAGACAATGAACAAGACTTAGGATAATAATTATTATTTATTCTGTCCATTATTATTGAATGATAATTTCTAGTGATGGGCGGAACTCCAGAAACCCCAGAAACGGAATTGAGATTTTCAAAAAATCTGGAACCGGAACCGGAATTCCAAATTTTGCCCAGAACATCCGGAACCGGAACTGCCTATAAAACTGCAAAATCCCGGAACCGGAACCAGAACCGGAATTGAGATTTTCCAAAAATCAGGAACAGGAACCGGAACCGGAATTCCAAATTTTGCCCGGAACATCCGGAACCCGGAACTGCCCATCACTAATAATTTCGATTCTCGGGTACAAGGCCTCGCGAGAGTAACACCCATCAAGCCAAAATGTTGAAGGAGCGTCGGAGCTCTTCTGTTCAAGGAGCGTCAGAGCTTTTTCGCCGTTTCAGTTCACTGAGGTCGAATTTGATTCCGTCGGCTCGAAACTGTTCGGCCAGTTCCTGTCCGAAAACGTCGATCATCATGCTGTCGTACGTATCGTCGTCGTCTGTGGAAAATCTAAAAATAATTATAATAATGTATAATTTAAAAATTTTGTGAAGAATCTAAAAATATGATATTCCAAAATTGTAAACTCTGTGGAAATTAAAAATATGATTATTGTAAAGTTGAAAAATCTGCGGAAAATCTAAAAATATGATATTGAAAAATTGTAAAATTTCTGGAAAATCTAAAAATACTAAATATTATAAAATTGAAAATCTGTGGAAAATCTAAAAATATGATATTACAAAATTGTAAAATCTGTCAAAAATCTAAAAATACTAACTATTGTAAAATTGTAAAATCTGTGGATAATCTAAAAATATTTATATTGTAAAGTTGTAAAATCTGTGGAAAATCTAAAAAAATGATAATATATTCTAAAATTACAAAATTTGTGGAAAATCTGAAATTTTGTAAAATTTTTGTAAAAATCCTGTACTATTGTAATTGTACTATTATGGGGAAATGATTCTCTAAGTTTAGCAAAATAATCATCTAATTTTACAAAATATTTTAGCAAAAAAAACTTAATTGAATTTTTTTAACACATAACGTCGCCATCTGTGCAAAACCCGAAATATTATGTTTTAAGATTTTTTACGTAGTAGTATTTTATATTACTTAACTAAACATACAATAATAATGATAGTAATTTGCATTGTTATTTTAAATGTAGAAGTGTTGCTGTTAATTCTTTAATCTGCAAAACCTCTTCCTTTATTCTATTTTATTGTAAAATTTTGACAAAAGTCCTGTACTATTATTGTAATAATATTTGGCAAAATAATTTTGTAATTTTAGCAAAGAAAAAATAATCATGCAATATTGCAAATATTTTAGCAAATGAACCTGTAATTTGTTGTTGTTGTAGCATTACCTGAAACTTATCTTTCCTATGCAGATTATGCAGAGGGCAGGCGCTAAGAAAAGTCAGAAGGGGCAAAAAATTTCACCCCATGGTTGAGACTCTTTGTCCAACATTAATAACGATGTTGGGAACCTTTACCGCTAGTGTTCACTGCATGAAATGTTCACTCATTCCGAGGTCTTCGTCTAAAGGATTTTTTATGTCGCCTGATATTGATCTTACTATTTAACGTCGTACATGGGCAGCATAAGTGTTCCTGCAAGGCCAGTGGTACAAACTCCACACACAATAGAGCTGTATTTGTCCACTGGTTTGCTAGATGGAAAACTGCCATGTGTGGCCGACGTACAACAACCTTTTTCTAGCCATGCCAAGCTGGACTCATTTCTATGAGAGAAAAGATCCGACAACCAGGTGGTACCCGTAGGCCCGTTGGGTGTTGCCCGAAGGTCAGCACGGTCCTCGTGGCTCAATGGCACCTGTAGTTTTGTAAAAATGTTGGTAAAAAAATCCTTGTGAAACTTATGGCAAATTAATCTTGTAATATTGTAACAATTTTATAAAACTGATCCTGTAACTTTGAAATAATTTAAGTAAAATAATTTTGTAACCCTGCAAAAATTTTCGAAAATAACAATTATGTAATATACCAATCTTAGCAATAAATCCTAAACTTTTTAGTAAAGATTTTAATCAAACACTGGAAAACCGTAAAAATTTTAACAAAATAATTTTTTTAATATCGTCGCCACTATGACAAGGGCGGGCGTAAGTCACACTTTTAAGTTTTTGAGAAACAAGCTTTTAAAGGTTTTAAGTGTTTGAGAAAATCAATAAAATCGATGAATTCTAACGAATCTTATATCGATTACAGATCAGTGCACGGTCTGGAAATGCCCCCCAGCTTTATTGGAGGATTTGCTCCCCCGTTTTATTCCCCCTTGCCGAAAAATGAAAAAGTACCCAAAAATTATGACGCCATTTTTTACCTATTATGACACCATCATCGCGAAAATTTTGCAGTTTTTAACCTATTTTAATGCATTTTAAGCCATTTTAGACCTATTTTCACCATATTTTAGCTTTTTTGTCCTTTTTTTTCATTTTTCCTTCCTTTTTTCTCTTTTTTTTCTCCCTTGCTTGCCCCCCCGTTTTAGTGCCCCCGTGCCCCCTTGTTTTGGAATTCCCCTCCCCAATAAACCCGGGGGGCAGTGCACAGGTCTGCGATTATAGGCCATCTTATTATCTTCATTATTTTACATTTAGTGCGATTCTAATATACCTGCTTGTATTAGGCGTACTAAAGCTTTAAAGTAAGCATGGTGGGGACTTATGACCATCAATATCTACAAAATTTTGTACTTGTTCTTTTATTTTGGAGTTGTGTCCTTCTGTTATACCACAAAAATAAGTTTAGAATTTTTTGAACTTATGATATTCTCCTCTGTAAAACCGATCTATAACCCGAAACTTCTCCAAAAGTTATTGGAGTTATGCTACAACATAGCGTTCTTAACTCCTGTTTTAACAAAAGTGTGACTTACGTTGTTCTGTCATAGCGGCGACGATATTGCAATTATTATTTTATCAAAATAATTCTGTAATAATTTAAAGTTTTTGAAACATAATCCTGTGATAATGTTTTTATTTTAGCATGATATAATTCGAAATAACGCGAAAAATTAAGCGAAATAATCCTAAAATATAGCAACAAAAAATATTAATGTTTTAAGAAAAACTTAAAGAACTGAAGGGCCTATCTTGTGTTTTTTGTCAAAATGGTGATTTTTACGATTTATGGGTTTAGCTTCTTTAAGTGCCTTTTTGTAATAAAAAGAGATATTCATTACACTCCTTTTCTATTGTATCGACATTTTTTTAGGAATACACAATTAAACACAAAATATCATATTAATGAGATTGTTTAAACCTCACCAACAACCATATCACGGATTGAAAACGTTTTTTCCTGGCTGGTTCCAAAAACTACACTTAAATACGCTTTAACATGATATTTGCAATTTAATGGCAAGTCCAAGCCACGCCTTTCTTTTATTGTACTCACTCATTCAGCATTTTGGTAATTTTTCCTTGCTTTAAAACTGTCCATCAAATAAAAAATGGAGTACACATGGAGTAGTGCAATAAAGGCCTATTTATAGGTGGGCAGGGGGGGGGAGCTGGGTGGGGAGTTAAACCAACCTTTAAAATTTCGAAATTGCCGACACCCCTTCCCTCTAAAATTTTGGGGTAGCCCGGACAATTCCCTAAAATTTGGGTAGGGGGGGTTGGTGGGGGTCCCAGCACAAAAAAACGCTAAAAATAGGGTATTTGGGGTATACTCCAAAAAATTGTTGGAACAGCTTCCCGCCCCCCCACCGAATTTCGGGGGCCACGGCCAGGTATACCCTTCCAAATCCGAGAGGCTTCCTAACTATGGGCCTATTAATTAGAAACTAAAATTTTATAGCTTACTTTTTTGTACTAATAGAGTTATGGTTAGCTGGCTGAATTACTGTTTGGTTTTCTTCTAAAAAAAACAACAAAATATTTAAAATACAACACAAATAAGCTAAAATAACGGGTGCACAACAGTTGCATTATATACTACAAAATGTTTTGCGCTTTTTCAAATTAATCATTTTAGAGTTTTACCGCAAACTTTACACTACTACAATTAATAAAAAAAAACACATCAAAATCTCAAATTCAATATTTTGATAAAGTTATATCGAGTTACACTTATCAGAGCAATATTAAAAAAGATTTACCATTTTGTTTAGAATTGTCTGTCCATTTCTTTTTAATTTTAACGGGGCGAGAGGCTGCGTCAGCACTGACGGATGGCTTAATTCTAAGCATATCTTCCAAAGAATCGCTTTCTTTCGGCAAAACTAAAGCTTCCTCGATTTCTGTAAAAAAGACGCAGGTTTGCCAAAAAATTTGCAAACGGATTTTATTTGAAAAATTATGGGAAAATTGTTTTGTTTTAAATATGATAATGTTAATAAAACAGTTATTATAATTAATAAATGAAGGTCGATAAACATTAAAACGCAGCTAACTCAGCCGGGGCGCAATTGAGGTTGCCGTCATAGATGAGAAAGGGGAGGGGCAGGGTGGGGTCCACCCCCCTAGCCTCGAAATTTTGGGACCCCCCAGACGAAAGTCTAGGGGAGGCCCCCCTCCCCCCAAATTTCCGAATTTTTTACCCCTGACCCCACTCTAAAATTTGAAATCTGACCTACCCCTCCTCCCTAGGGAAATTTTTTGGCACTTTTTTATACTAAATTTTCTTACAAAAACGTGAATTTTCATGACATATTCATGCTTTTACACCGTTTTTATACCAGAATATAGCTTTTTATGTAATAAAATGTAGTATTATCCTATAAAAAGAACAATTATTAAAGTTATTATGGTTTAAAAACTGTTTTGCTTTGGACACCGGACCCCACCTGACCCCCCTCTAGATTTCAAAATTTCGCACCCCGGGTCTACCCCCCCTAAAAAGCTAGAGGGGTCCGAACCCCCCTGGGACCCCCCTCCTAGAATTCAAAATTCAATTTACCCCGGTAACCACCCCCCCTAGCTTCCCCGACCGTTCTCATCTATGGTAAGTTTCAGGTTATTCAACAACAACAACAAAAAATGGTTGCCGTACATGGAGAAGTTTGAAAATGTTGGGATGGGATTCTGAAGCTAAAACTTAGAACCCTGAATCAAAAATTAGTTTATATTTTATTATTAAACCGTACCCTTTTCAAATTAAACCATTATTTTAATAGACTTCACACTACTATAATACACAGCTCGTTTTTGGCCATAAGTTGCACAAATAAATTGATCCTATAACGCAAAAAATACAACTTAAAATCCCTTTCTCTTTTACCACTCACCTTCTATCGAGAGTCGGGGTTCTTTAACTGCCGGCAGAGGCGAGGATTCCCGATCCACGACAGTTTCGATTTCTTCGTTCGGCGCAATTTCGCCGGATTTCCGTTTGAGTTTCTGCCTGAGATCTGTGAAGAGGCCGTTCGCGCCGCCGCCGCGCCTGTCGCCTGTCGATAAATTGAACAGTTCGTTGTTAATACGGCAAAATGAGCCACAGGAATTATAAAATACACGTGACTGTGACTTTTCTGTAGTTAATAGGCTGCTGTTTGAAATTTTTAAATGAGCCACAGACGCAAATATTTTGTACGAATTGTGGCTCGTTTTGCCGTAATAACGAGGAGTTTTAAAATTTAAAAAAAACGGACTTTAAAAATTTAAAATATTACCCTAACATAAGTTTTGTGTTCCTTTTTTGTTTCTTAGACATTTTTGCAGCAATCTATATTCGACCAAACACATTTTTCGTGCACACACTTTACTATTAACCAGTTGCCCTGATTTCTGCACGTAATTAATTACGGTGTGACTACCGTTAAAGAAAACACCGATAATATTGTGTGCGGCAAAAAAATTATTTAGGCCTAAAAAATTTCGTAAAGTGGAAGTATTATTATTTTTGTAAAATTCACAGTCGCCACACCGTGATAAAACCAATCACGTTAACGGGCTAAGAAAAAAATATTTTAAAGTTTGTTGCATTATGATTTCGTCTGCGGTAAAGTGAGTCACGACACGATGCGTATGAAATACACTCGTCATTGTCAACTTTTTTTAAGTTTAAAAAAACACAAAAAGAAACAACGAGCAATAATGAATCACAGCAAAAAGATTTTATACCGAATGCCAATTATTTTGTCGTGGCGTTTGTTATTTTGTTTATTTACTTATTACAATTCTATCATTAAATGATACAGTAAATAAGAAGCTGTTATATTGACATTGTTCTTGTAACATAACTGGGCATTCTTCAAGTATAACCCACTTAATAACATGGACTACTTTAAATATAGACGACCTAACAGTTTAATCTGTTATCTTTTAAGTACAATTAATTAAAATATAATAGTTTTTTGATAAATCTTAAAAAAACACGTAAATTTAAAAAAAAAATTTATGATAAAACTCATGAGCAACCTGAATCGTGGAATGCAAACCTTAAAATCAAACCAAAGTTTAAATGTAGCTTGATTTTGAGGTTTTGCTTAAGTTTCTTAGGGAAACTACAGTCCACGATTAGGTTATTTATAAGTATTCTTACGATAATTTACATGAAAAATAAGGGATTTAAATGGTTAGTTTGTCTATACTTAAAGTAGTCCATGTAATTGAGTGGGTTATACTTGAAGAATGTCCGGTATCCTTCAAGTATAACCCATTTAAGTGGTCACCGAAAACAAAATACAGGATGGACTACTTTAAACATGGACGAACTACTTCTTTAAAACCGTTATTTTTCAAAAACAACCCATTAAATTAAAATTATTTTTTTAATAAATCTTAGACAAAGTGATAAGTTTAAAAAAATTATCATGATAAAACTCATAAACAGCCTGAATCCTGGACTATAGGCCTTAGTTTTCCTAAGCAACCTAAGCAAAACCTGAAAATCAAACAAAACATTAAATTTAGCTTGATTTTAAGGTTTTGCTTAGGTTGCTTAGGGAAATTAAGGTCTAAATTCCACGATAAATGTTATTTGTGAGTTTTATCACGATTATTTACTTGAAAAATAACAGTTTTAAACAATCCATCTTTCCGGTGACCACTTAAATTGGTTATACCTGAAGAATACCGAATGACCATACCTGTGCTATTTCTGGACACTATCACAACACGATTGCTGCTGGACGGAACTGTGGAAACGCTCGTTTCTTGCATATCTAAAAGCGATACAAACTGTGTCATACACAGACCTGTGCACTGCACCCCCGGGGTTTAAACGGGGAGGGGGGCAATTCCAAAATGGAGGGGCACGGGGGGCAACTTTTTTGAAACGGGGGGGGCAATAAAACGGGGGGGCAAGCAGGGGGATAAGAAAAAAAAGGGAAAAAAGGAGAAAAAAGAGAAAAAAGAGGGGAAAAGAGAAAAAAGGGACAAAAAAGCGAAAATAAGGTAAAAATAGGTCTGAAATGACTTAAAATACATTGAAATAGGCTAAAAACTGCAAAAAAATTGCGATGATGACGTCATCATAGGTCAAAAATGGCGTCATAATTTTAGGGTACTTTTTCATTTTTTGGCGGGGGAGGGGGCAATAAAACGGTGGGGGGGCAAATCCTCCAATAAAACGGGGGGGGGCATCTCCAGGCCGTGCACAGGTCTGCATACATAACATTATTTTATTTTAATAACTTTATCCATAGTTACTTTACTTAGACTTGTTCTATTAATAATCAGCGTACTTAATGATTGTAAAATAAATAACAAGAACGTAAAGCGTTTGTATTAGTTTTTAGCAACAAATTTGTAATAAAACCGACAAATTCACAAATTTATAAACGAATTTATAAAGTATTTCAGTTTTTTTTATAAAATACAAATTTAATACTAAAAATGAAAAGAAAAATTAAGTAAAAATTAAAATAATCTGAAGTTAATAAGCCTAAAATGGCCTTCTTTTGATGAAATATGTTATTAATTAGCATTTTAATTTTGATTTTCACAAGCATCGAGGGAAAGGGACAAATTATGACAGGGCGGGCTGACACCATAGGTGTTTTTTTAGAGAGGGGGGCAGAGGGGTCCACGGTTCACCCCACACTAGAGCCAAAATTTCGGACCCCCTCTAGAAAGAATCCAGTCCCTCTCCCCCTCAAAGCTCAAGAACGGTCCGGTCTGCCCATACATGGGCACGGGGGGGGGTTGGGGGGGGTTAACCCCCCAAATTCTAAGAAAGGGGGTTTAACCCCCCCCCACTCAGAAGTGGGAGGGGGAAAGGTTAACCCCCCAATTTTGAAAAAAATGAAGAAAAAAATGTCTTTAAAATGACTTCTAACTGCCTCCAAACTTAAGTTTTGTGGTCAAAATGAATGGTTTAAGCAATAAAAAGCTCAAAAATGCTATAAAAAGGGCTTTTTGACCTAAAATTAGCGTTTTCTACCTATTTTCCCTTTAAAATCGAAAAACGATATAGGTAAAATGCACTCCAGAAAAAAACGATATGGGTATTTTGCGTTTCTCGGATTTTAAACCCCCCTAATTTGGGGTTTAACCCCCCACTCCGAACCAACTTGCCCATGTATGAGTCTGCTCCCCCTCCTAGCGAGGCTGACCCCCTCCCCCAACCAATTTACAACTGTAATTTTTTATTTACTGCCAAAAACACGGTTTTTTTAAGTAAAAAAGTATAAATACACTTTTGAGGCCTAAATAGTCTTTTTTAGTATTTAAAATTCAATATTAGACCTAAAAAACATTTAAATTACTGATTTAAAAAACTTTGTCAAAAGTTCGAACCTCCCCCCCTGGACGCTGGACCCCTTGCAATCTCGCCATCCGGGTCGAGCCCCCTCTAAAAACCAGGGGGTCGGGACCACCCTGGACCGCCCCTAAAAATTTTGGCCTTCCACCCGGGTTTGGACCACCCTAGCGGGGATGACTGAAAACACCTATGGCTGACATTCTTAAAACTTGGCGTTCTTCGTTTCATTGCTAAAAACGAGATAACTCTTTTCATGTTTTTGAAGATAATCCTTTAAAATTTTTGTTTTTCAAGCTTTGTGCTCAACTGTCTCGCACCAATTCCCCCCCTTTTTTCACCACCCTCTAGAAATCTTGTAGCCCGCCTATTTATAGTCACTACAAGTAAAGTATGAAAGCGAACAAAACTATAAAAAAGTATTAAAATAGTTTACCAACTGAGGGCAAAATAAGTTTTCTTTTGGCACTCCGAGATGTTGAAGGATTTGGACTAGTTTCTTTTTTTTGTTTGTTCACAACTACTATAGGAGACTTCGTAATATCATCCCCATCTTCTATAAACACGCCAAAATTTTAACAAAATAAATTAACAAACAATAAATGCCATTGAGTCACCAGGACTGTGCTGACCTTCGGGCACACCCAACGGGCCTACGGGTACCACCCGGTAGCTGGATCTTTTCTCTCATAGAAATGAGTCCAGCTTGGCATGGCTAGAAATTGGTTGTTGTACGTCGGCAACGCATGACAGTTTTCCATCTAGCAAACCGGTGGAGAAATACAGCTCTATTGTATATGGAGTATGTAGCGCTGACCTTGCAGGAAAACCTATTCTGCTCATGTACGACGTTAAATAGTAAGATCAATATCAGACGACTTAAAAATTCTTTAGACAACGACCTCGGAGTAGGTGAACACTGCATGCAGTAAATACTCTAGCGGTAAAGGTTGCCAACGTTATTGATGTTGGACGAAGAGTCTCAACCATAGGGGCGAAATTTTTTCGCCTCTCCTGGCTAGTCTTATCGCCTAACCTTTGCATAGTATGCATAGGAGAGATCAGTTTCAGGTAATGCAACAACAACAACAATAGCAACAAACAATATTAAAATATTTTTTTTTTAAATTATTATACTAACTTAAAAACAAATTCCGTGTTATTAATGGAATGTTAAACTCAATGTTTTGCATAAAAGCCTAGTTTACACTTCTTTTCAAATGTCTAAAATTCAAAATTCAATTAATTATTTGGTTCAGGAAAATCTAGCTGGTGTTAGATTTGTTTTAACTTTTAAGGGGTTTGAAGAAAATACTTCTTTGTTTGGTTTTTTGTTTTACACACTTCAAATGAAGTATGTACTAGGCTTAAGACTGAATAACTAGGCAAAAAATGTTTTTTTTTTTGTATTTTAGATAGCAGAATTGAGTAAACAACAGCCTACCATAATCATGCATAGGAACCGATAAAGTGACTGAAGTATTTTGTTGATTAGAATCTGAAACAAGTTTAATGTAATTTAAGAAAAATCCACCTATGTAATATTTTTTTAATAATCTATTTTGTCAAACAGCTAGTAATAACAAAAATATAATAATATACCAAAAAATGTGCACCTCTTATATAAAAAGTACGGAAAAGAAGGCCATTATAATGAGCCTCTTCATTTAAATGGCACAGTCCATTATAATCGCATGGCATAGTAGCCATTTTAATTTGGTGAATTAAAATGGAAAGGAAGCCATTATAATAGCTATTTATTGATTTTATTTCACTTCATAAATACTCACAAGTGCACAAGTGTACTCATACTGTTCGGACCGCATGAGTTTACCGTGTTGGACAGTATTAAACCAACACGGGAAAACTCGTGCGGCCCCGGACAGTATTACACTTGTGAGTATATATGAAGTGAAATTATATCATAAATGGCTATTATAATGGCTTCCTCTCCATTTTAACTCGCCGAATTAAAGTCTACTATGCCATTATAATGGAGGGTGCCATTTAAATGGAGAGGCTTATTATAATGGCCTACTTTTCCGTACTTTTTTATATAGGAGTTGCACATTTTTCGTATAATATTTTTGGTAATAAAATGTACTATTCATAAGAAAAAAAGATTTTTAAGTGTTATTTTTTACTAATCTCTGGTCTTGAAAGGATCGGTTGAGCCCCAATCAAGCAGCTACAGGAAAAAATCATATAACTTTAATACTATTTTTCCTAATGCAGGAAAATGCGGTAAACAATGTAACTCTTTTTCTTACTGCCGGGCAGGTTAATTTTATTTTTCATACGCAGCAGATACGCGTGTAAATAAAAGATGTTCTTTCCTACCCTCCTATATCATGCTCCGGCCAAAAAAAGAGGAGGGAGCTCCGGAGCCTCCGCCCTTAAACGAGCGATTTTAAGCTTATTTAAGCTCAAAATACATTTAAAGTTACTTTATTTACATTTTTAAGACTATTTTCAACGTTTTAAATAAGTTTTTAAAACAAAATTAATTTACAAAAAATTTTGACAAAATAATCTATGGCATCACTCTCTAATTATTCATAAATTTAGTGAACAAATAGAGCGGAGCTCCAGAGCTACGGGGGTTGCTCCGAAGCTCGGAGCTCCGGGGCACATCACTAGTGTAAATCAATTCACTCGTTTTTCCACAGCATCAAAAAATGTTCACAAATCCACCGCTTTGAGGCCCTATACACGATACCCTTAATATATGAATGCATAAGTTTAAAAATTTTGTTTGTACTTTCGTTGATTCAACAAAAATTTTCTTTTTAAAAACGCCCAGATAAAAATAATTGTCCACTATGGTCTTACTTTTACAATGCGAAAAAAATGACCTTAATAAAACGGAACCGACATGTCATTCTAGGTAACTACAAAAAGCGCACCTAGGTAAAATTTTACCCTTTTTTATTTTAACTGAAACAGGGGTTGGTTAACCCCGTGGCGTGCCCAGGATTTCATTTCGAGAGGGGCGGTCTGGGCGAGGAAATACTAACCCTGAAGAAAGGTCCCGGAGCGGGAGCAACCCCCAGTAAATGGGAGGGGGGTTTCAGGGGCGAGAGCCCCATCGAAGTTAAGGAGCGGAGCCTCTTGTCAGAGGGTCATGCCCCTCGTGAAAGAAAATTTTTCGCTTAAACACAATAATAAATTTTAATTTCAGCTGATATTTATTACGGAATTTAAGGTATATTTTATCATTTTATATTTAAAACATGTGCTTAAAACGTTTATGAAAGTTTAATAATATTATTAGTACCTATAATCGTCAGCATTCAAACTACTTCGAAAATAGTTTCAACAACTAGGAAAACTTTTACAAAATTTAACAAAGCCGACTGGACCAGTTATACAAATGAAAATAGAAACAAAATTTTCCAACATCCTCAAACAAACAGAGATCAAACGAGATGAAAAAATGTTTAGATTAATCTCGAACAAAGCTTCCGTGCACAACATCCCTGCCGGTTGTCGCAAAAATTTTCAGCCCAACCTCACTCCAGAAACAATTCAGCCCATCAAAGAGCGTGATACACTTCGCCAAACCAACCCATATTCCACCCGGACACAAGAGCGCAACAAAAAACATTCACAACCAAATTCGATTCAACGACACCAAAAAATGGCACTCTATTTTGGAAAACTTCAACCACAAAGCCAACCCAACAAAACTCTGGAAAACAATAAAATCACTGGACAATAAACCCTCAAATTCACCAAATTCAGCAATAAATTTTAATGGAATTCAAATCAATAACAACCTCTAGAAGTGACAAACAAATTCAACAAACAATTCACACCAAATAAACCCTTTAAAACTTCAAAAGAAAACCGTAACCTTTTCAGAAATATTAAATAACTTATCCAGGATCCAGCCGAAATTACAACCGCAGAGGTCGAAAAAGCGATAAAAACAGCAAACAACTTAAAAGCTTTTGGCCCAGACAATCTAACCATATTTCACCTAAAAAACCTCGGTCCCCTTGGAATAAAATACCTAACTGATCTGTTCAACCTCTTTTATAAAACAAACAGCATACCGAACATCTGGAAAGCCTTATTCATAATAGCATTACTAAAACCTGGAAAGGATCTCAACATTTCAACCTCCTATAAACCAATTTATCTTCTCTGCCCAGCTATAAAATTTTTGGAAGCAATAATTCAACCGATCCTTCTCCAACATCTACAACAGCACCCAGATCAGCATGGATTCAAACCCAAACATTCAACAACCACTGCCCTGCTTTAACTTACAACTAACATAGCCATTGGATTTAACCAAAGGCTCTACCCAGTGGTGTGCCCAGGGGGGGGGGGGCGCGGGAGGGGGCGGTCGCCCCACCTCCAACCCGAAATCCGGCGAAGCCCGATTTTCTCGTACCCTTAAGTTTTTGAATTTTGGGAGAGAAAGACTTTTTCTTTGATATTAATACAGAAACTTTTCTGATGCCTTCCAAAAGCATATTAATAGTCGAAAAACCAAATTTTCCCCGCTTCGCGGGTAGTTTAAATTCACAATTTGTCTTAGTTTTTCGATTTCAAATCGATTAGTTAAGGCATATATGTTAAATCAAACTACTATAAACATTATTAACCTTTTATTAACGTTTTAAACACCTGTTTTAAATGTAAAGGTATAAAAAAATCTTATATTATGTGATAAATATCATCTGGAATTAAAATTTCTAGTGTATTTTAGCGCCTTAAATTAAAAATTTCGTGTTGCTTTTGATCCAAAACTAACATTCCATAACCACGCCACCAACATAAACAACAAAGCATCCACAGTGGCGTGCCCAGGATTTCATTTCGGGGGGGCGGTCTGGAGAGGGGTAAATACTAACCCTGAAGGGGGTCTGGGGGGCGAGAGCCCCCAGCGGGGTCAAGGGGCAGAGCCAATTGTCAGGGGAGTCCGGGAGGCAGAATGCCCCCCGGGGGAGAAAATTTTGACTTTAAGGCACTAAAATAAACTTGAAATTTTAATTTCAAATGATACTTATTACAAATTTTAAGGTTTTTTTATACCTATACATTTAAAACATGTGTTTAAACGTGAATAAAAAGATAATAGGGGTTATAGTAGTTTTAGTAAACATGTATGCCTTAACTACTGAATGGGATAATCGATTTGAAATTAAAAAACTAAAATAAATTGTCAATTTAAACTATCCGCGTAGCGCGAAAATTTTGGGTTTTTGACTATTAATATGCTTTTGGAAGGCATCAGGAAAGTTTCTGTATTAATATTAAAGAAAAAAATTTTTCTCTCCCAAAATTTAAAAAACGTAAGGGTCCCTTACAAAAAAATCCGGCTTCGCCGGATTTCGAGGGTGGGGGCGGGGGCGGCCGCTCCCCTACGCCCCCCCCCTGGGCACGCCACTAAGCATCCAAACGCAACAACATTCTCAAAGCCCTGGCTGGCACCAGCTGGGGCCAACAAAAAAACAATGGTTACCTCCTACAAAGCAATAGGACGCCAAATTCTCAACTACGGAGCCCCAATATGGTCACCCAATCTATCAAAATGTCATGTTCAAAAACTACAAAGAACATAAAACACGGCTCTCAGGATAGCAACCGGCTAAATGGCCAAACAAAATGGCCCCAACTGACCATCTACACCAAGAGACCAAAGTCCTACCAATAGAAAACCACACCAACCTTCTTTCAACACATTTTTTTGTAAAAACCATGCAGCCAACACATCCATCTAAAAAATCACAGCCAATGATCATAGACCAAGACAGATGAAACATACCCTCAACCTTCCAATCAAAATTTGGACCAACAGCTAAAAGTTTCTACAACCACATGCTCACGGAAAACACCATCCAATCAAACATTCACTCATATTTCTTCAAAAAAACATTTCGCCACTCCAACCTAATGCGCTATTAAAAAGAAAACCGCCACCAATCGACATAAGCGAGCAACAACTCCCCAGGAAGTCAAGAACCTTCCTGGCACAACTTAGATCCGGACACAGCCTCAACTCGTTCAAATCCAGAATCAACAACTCTTTTAAAAACGAATGCCCCCACTGCAGGGGCAAACCTCATGACGTCAAACACATTTTTGCTATAGATCTATGGGAAAGACCAGTGGATGCGGTCAGGTTTCTAGAGGCTATCACATGATGCTCAGGCCATGAACAACAACAACTGAACGCACCAGGAAAGTTTCTGTATTAATATTTAAGAAAAAAATTTTTTCCCCAAAATTCAAAAAACGAAGGGTTTTTTTTAATTTTCTCTTACGAAAAAATTTGGCTTGTAAAACGTGTAAAAATAAACCTGATTCCGAATCTGATTTTTTCCACACGTAAGCAGATCGCCCGGGAATTTGGTTCGGCACAACCGGAACAACTGCGGACTGTATCGTTCCTGAAAAAAATATACCACCGGAACTTAGCACTGGGTCATCACAATAGGGTGACAAGTGCTAAATGACAACGCGTATTACGCGCGGTGATACCGTTCAGTGGCAAGTGACAACGCGTTCCGCGCTCATTAACAGTGTAATCATTATTACATATTGCTGCGGTGTGAATTCATTGTCACTTGTCTGTCACTCTCTGTGCAAACTAGACCTAACTGTAACAAAACACAACTGAATTCCGTACAAATAGATCTAATTTTGGAGACAAAAAAATTTAAAAATTGAAACGAAAACGTTTTAGGTTTAAAGCTATCCTATCACTTTGAGTATATTTATAGATGAACAAGGGGGGGTAGGGGGGGAGAAAAGGTTAACCCCCCCAATTTTGGAAAAATGAAGAAAAAAAATGTCTTTAAAATGACTTCTAACTGCCTCCAAACTTAAGTTTTAAGGTCAAAATGAATGTTTTAAGCAATAAAAAGCTCAAAAATGCAATAAAAAGGGCTTTTTGACCTAAAATTAGCGTTTTTTACCTATTTTTCCTTCAAAATCGAAAAACGATATGGGTAAAATGCACTCCAGAAAAAAAAAACGATATGGGTATTTTGCGTTTTTCGGATTTTAACCCCCCCTAATTTGGGGTTTAACCCCCCCCCACTCCGGACCAACTTGCCCATGTATGGGTCCACCCCCCCTAGCCTTGAAATTTTGAGGGCCCCCCTAGAAAAAAATCCAGAGCCCCCCTTCCCCCCAAATTTTCAAATTTTTCACCCCTGATCCCCCTCTAGATTTCGAAATCTGACCCCCCCTCCCCTTTCGAGAAAATTTTAAGTACTTTTTTATACTAAATTTTCTTGCAAAAACGCGAATTTTTAACACAAATTCATGTTTTTACATCCTTTTTATACCTAAATATCGCTTTTTATTCAATAAAATGTAGTATTATCCTATAAAAAGAACTATTATTAAAGTTATTATGGTTTAAAACTGTTTTGCTTTGGACACCGGACCCCACCTGACCCCCCTCTAGATTTTAAAATTTCGCACCCCGGGTCGACCCCCCCTAAAAAGCTAGGGGGGTTCGACCCCCCTAGGACCCCCTCCTAGATTTTGAAAAGTCATTTACCCGGGGTAAACACCCTCTTCCTAGCTTTTTGACCGTGTTCATCTATGAGTATATTTATCACAGAAGGAGCTTTGCCAATTACAACAGGCAAAAAAAAAATTTTTTTTCTCGAACAAACACGCCCACAGCCCACAAAAAAAAACCCCTAACAAAACCACACCCAAAACACAACAACAAAACTCTGTTAAAATTATTAAAAGATGAGGTGGGAATCAAACAAAAAAAAACAAAATTCGGCACATATCGATTCTCTTGACTAAAAAAACTCTGATTAAAATTATTAAAGGATGAGGTGGGAAACCCGGATTCTGTCAGGCTAAATTCTAAAACCAAGAAATCTTGATTTTTTTCACTTTAACAACAATTTTTAGTAAAATAACAAAAATGAGATCAATCGATTGTTTAAAAAGATGGCCTTCAGATTTAAATCTATTTTTAAATGAATTTCAGTAATTTTTTGATAAAACAAATCGATCTAAAAATCCGGATTTTTTAACACTTTTCTCCTAAGTTGCACATAACACGTTTTTTAAATTCTGAGATTGCCGGGTTTTTTTTCTTGCGGTGTATAAAATTTAAAATTTCAAGGTTAAGGGGGAAAGGGGTTGAAAAACCCACCATAATCCATACAAACATTTTCGCCCCTCCTGGCTTGTCTTAGCGCCTGCCCTTTGCATAATCTGCATAGGGAAGATAAGTTTCAGGTTATTCAACAACAACAACATGGGCACGGGGGGTTGGGGGGGTTAACCATCCCCAAATTCTGAGAAGGGGGTTTATTAATTCCCTACTCAGAAGTGGGGGGAAAGGTTAACCGCCCCCCAATTTTGGAAAAATGAAGAAAAAAATGTCTTTAAAATGACTTCTAACTGCCTCCAAACTTAAGTTTTGAGGTCAAAATGAATGTTTTAAACAATAAAAACCTTAAAATTGCAATGAAAAGGGCTTTTTGACCTAAATATAGCGTTTTTTACCTGTTTTTTCATTAAAATCGGAAAACGATATGTGTGTAAAATGTACTCCAGAAAGAAACAATATGAGTATTTTGCGTTTCTCGGATTTTAACCCCCCCCCACTCCGGACCAACTTGCCCATGTATGCCCTAAAATCTCTCCATTTTTACTACCTATGCATTTATCTATGGCAACCGGTCGCGGAGGATTTCGTCGTTTCCATGGCAAAATGAGTCAGAATCGCCATAATACTCGAAACTGTAACTCTTTTTATTTTTTTACAAACATCGCCTATACAATGACACACAATGAGTCAAAAGCGCAATAAAAAATCTTAACATTAACTGTGACCTTTTTTTTCTTTTAATACACAGATTATAACTGCAAACGTAATTGAGTTATAGTCATGTTGATTTTAATCTGATAGTGACTCGTTTAACGACGATGATATTATTATTAAACAATGTGAGTCAGAGTCCAGTTAACTTTGTACCGATTGTGACTCTTTACGTAAGAATAACGGCGATTCGAAACTTACCGCCTTCGTCCCGCGGGAGGGAGTGTTTGTAGACGCAGTGGGGTTTTCGGCAGCCACCCGGCTGGCTTTCCCAGTAACAACATTCCGAAGATCGAGATTTATCTGAAACGGAATACAAAATCTTCAGATAATAATGAAAATTGGGTTGTTGTTGTTGAATAACCTAAAACTTATCTTCCCTGATGTATTGAAAATACATCAGGGAATACAATTTATACAATTTGTATACAATTTGTTGTATTGAAAATTGGGTCGGCGGTCCAACCACGAAACAAAGTTCCTCTCAAATTAAATGCTTTTTTTCATATTATTTTTGAAACTGGAAATACTATCTAGAAATAAAACATCTACTTGAAAAAATTTAGTGGTCTTTTTGTATTTAATTAAGCATCACGAAATGTGTTTTTTTTTCTAATTAACCAAAAAAATATACATAATAAGAAACTTTAGTTACGCTCAATATAGCCTTAAATAATGGTCAAAAGTTGACAAAAATATTCAAAATTGTTTTCGTGTAGTGATTTGATCTCTAATTTCTGAAAAAAATTTGTAAAAATCATTGGTTTCAAAACAAATTCTGATTTCGCGGCGGGATCGCGGACCCAAATTTTTGTAATGCTAGGTAGGTCCATACAAAAAATAGTTTTCTTCATAATGTATTTTATGAGTATTATATTTTATAGTTACTATTGCAAACCTGTGCACTGCTCACTCCCCCCCCCCGAGTTTTATCGGGGGTTGGGGGGCAATTCCAAAATAGAGAGAAACGGGGGCAATTTTTTTAAACGAGGGGAGAGTAAAACGAGGGGCCAGCAGTGGAGAAAAAAAACGTAAAAAAACAGAGAAAAAAAGAAATGGGACCAAAAAGCGAAATTTAAATGAAAATAGATCTAAAATGGATTAAAATGCATTAAAATAGGCTCGCGAAAATGGCGTCATAATAGATCAAAAATGGCGTCATAACTTTTAGGTACATTTTTATTTTTAGGCGGGGAGTGGGAGGGAATAAAACAAAGGAGCACAGCCATCAACAATATTCCGGAGAATGGGGTTATTTTCAGACCGTGCACAGGTCTGCTATTGTATGTATCTTCCACATTATTTTTATTGACAATTAAATTATATTTTGTTGAGTCACTAAAACAAGTGTTCAAATAAAAAGTATTTTTGTTTGTAATGGATCAATTTGGATCTAAATTGTACCCAAACATTGGCTTCTATTAAAGGTAATTTTTAAATTAAAAAAAGACTTACGCATGATTTTTATATTTTTATACCAGATCATTCAACTAAAATATAAAAACCTAAATCTATCTGTTTGAATCTAATAGTTTAAAAACTTCTATTACAATTTACCAATTTGCATATGACGGAAGGGGCATTTGGGTTTCAAGCATCGCTTAAATTTCAACCAATTCCGACAAATTTTTTCAGTCCCAAGGGCTTCTTTGCAGTGTCTGTAGGGACAATTGGAACCCTGAAAATAAATTAACTAATGTCACAACTCCCGTTGCGTTAATGTTTTAGAAATATGACGCCTTTATAAATACGAGTTGTAATGTAACACTGTCGAGCTATGGTGTAACGCAGCACATCAGTCAATGAGGAAAAAGGAGTGGTTACTTTACCACTTGCATATTTTCACCGTGATAAAATTCATGTTTAGTTATATCATCATCTTCCTGTGGTTATTATAAATCGTTCGTTATCTATGTTATAATCAATAATGTATTAATTAATTATACATGTCATAAATAATTATGGGTGCATGAGGAGAGGTTCCCACCTCTAATTCCAAGCCAATTTTTTAGTGTATTGTTAGTTTAAATCATACTAATTGAATAAACACACCGAGCCAAACGCGGAATTCTTTTTAAAGTTCTCTTATCACATTTAAAATTTGGATCCCCGTATTTGCTAAATTTTGTTCACGTTTGAACACCCCCTCCCTCTTTCCAAATTTCTGGCTACGCCCATAGTATGATCCCCCCAACCAACCCAAAAAAAAAAAAAAAAAAAAAAAAAACAAACAGAAGCAAACCAAACGCGCAAGAAACGCGCCAAAAAGCAACCAAAAAGCACAACCGCACAGCACAAAACCCCCCCGCAAAAAACGCAACCCCAAAAACCCACCCCCCCGATTGTTCCCAATATTGCTTATGAACGATTGTTATTAATTTTGTGTACAAGTTAGAAATGCGAAATTTTTTTAATGAAACAAATTAAGTTTTAAGTTGATAGGTACTTATTACGTTGCATGGATCGAATAAAAATGCATCGATTACCTTTGTACACGTGGAGTAGTAGAAGAAATAACAGTCATCTCCAGAAATAGACATGAGAATCGATATTACCGATAATGTAATCGATATATTTTACTCCAGCTGACGGGCCTAAAAAACGAAGAAAAAATAAACGAAAATAACTGGACAGTGTTATTCTGAACTGAATGAATAAACGAGCAACAATGCACTTGCTACCAGGGACGTACTAAGGGGGGCGGAGGGGGCGGCCGCCCCACCCCCTCCCCGAAATGGTTAGACAGGTGGAAAATTAAGGATAGTGATTAGGCGGCGGCCCCCCCCCCCCGAAATGGTCGCCAGATAGTAAAATTTGGGGGTTTTCAGAGGCTAAAAATTCAAAATTTTCTAGCGCCTCACTAATCGCTCGGCGCCAAACTATAAAATATTTTTAGTATCCAAATTGACCCCCCAAAAACCAAAAATTTTTTCCGCTTCGCTTCGCTCAGCGGTCATTTTCAATAGTATACATACATATATCTCGCTATTTATCTTGCCTAATGCTAATGTTATTTCAAAGTTATTAACTACAATATTTTTTATAGGTAATAAGTACTACACAGAAAACAAAACAATCATATTGGTTGATTTATGTACCTCCCCTTTCCTAAATTTTCCAGCCGCCTATAGCATTGGCTCGGATTTTTTTCAAATAGGTAGGTACCCTAAAAAACATGGAGTCCAGATGCTGCTCATGTGCTTTGGTTTACAATGTGGGTGTAGACAAAGGGTCTGAAAGGTCTCTTAATTCTTGTTTTTGTGAAATCCAGGCTCTGCCAATGTGTGCTAATGTAATTTTTAACTAAGAAGACATGTTTTTATCGCTAAAAACATAGACAATAGGTTATTAGGCCAAAAAGTGTATTGTAAAACTTTATGTACGTTTATCACTGCTTTTTTAACGTTTTCAAAAATTAAGGGAGGGGGGCTCTGCCCCCCCAAAAATTCGGGAAGGGGGGCGGAGCCCTCCCCCCCGAAATTTTTTTTGTACTACAATCCGCCCCCCCCCCCCAAAATGAAACTCTGGGTACGTCCCTGCTTGCTACAATGCTTTTTGATACTAAGAAAAAACGAATTTCGCGGAAAAATGGAGTTCCTAAATTTAAAAAAAAATGGCTTAATAATTTTCATTGGTTTTGGTTAGTTTGGTTTCTATTGTATAGTTTTTGATTAATAAACTTAATTCTGTAGAAACATTCCGTCACTGGCTAATAAACTCGGATTTTAAGCGTTATATTCCGCGTTATGAGATCATGATCAACAAAATTATTTATGAAGTGTACGAAATTCTGGCTTTCTGTTTTTATAGAGCTTGGGTGAGCAGGCTATATATTACCACGAGGCCGCCTAAAACCCTGCAGAAGTGTTTAAAAGTTTTGTTAAACAGTGGAAAAAAACCTCTTCCTAAAATTTTGTTATAGAAATAACAAAAGCCAAATATGTAAGCTGTTAGATGTTAAACAGTAAAAAAACATCTTCCTAAAAATTTTTTTTATTGAAATAACAAAAGCCGTTTCAGTAAGCTGTAAAAAGAACAATTCTTTCCGTTTAATTCGCGAAAATATGAGCGAAATTCGTTCGCTAATTTTGTAATGACGCTTTGAATGTGCGTGGTTTTTAGATATTTAAAAGTTTGTTCAAAAGACCAGATTAGTTTTTAAGTGCTTAATACTCTAACGTTTTTTAAACAATAATTTGGATATTTTGTTGTAAAAAGTAATAAAAATCTAGAAATCGCATTCGAAGTTTTAACATTTTTATTTTTAATGTTTTAAAAGTGCAGTTAATTTTTGTAGTGACTATTTTTCTTTTTGGATTTTGTTTGTATAATTTGTTATCAACTCATCTGGGTTGCATTTACATATTTTGCGCTAAATATGTCCGTTTGTGTTCTTATTCTAAAAATAAAATCATTTTATCTTCTGACAAAAACTAAACGGAAATATTATGTGAAATGGAAAACTTCAAGGAATCCTGGAATTTCACACAGGAGTTCAAAAGTAGGTTCACAACTGTTATTTATTCTTGTAATTGATAGGCAATGAAAGTGCGTTCGCAATTTTTCGGAAGATTGCGCTCGCTCGCATTCTCGTGTTTTTTATTGTTTTGAGGTGAACATTTTGTTTTATAAATTTTTTTATGGATAAAAATATTTTAATACATTAAATTCTAATGGAAAAATGATTATTAAACTATTGTATACGTTGAAAATTTTCATACATTTAATTAAGCTCTTTCAACTAACACTAACAAAAAATAGTCTAAATGGATATAGTACCAATTTTACCTTTTGAACAAGCGAACAATGAATAAATTATTTTATTGGCCACACAATATTGTAAAATCTAAAAACAACAAGTAAAGTAACAACCCAAAAATATAGTTCTATATAGCAGCAGAATACAATATTATTATACAAAAGCAAATATATTTTATCAGTTTTTAAATTTATCAAAAATTTGGTTAAAAATTATAGCAAGCGGGCAATAAGTGGCCAATGGTTATACCCCCTCTTATAATCCTGAAGCCGACAACCCCCCACTCATTCCGAAATTCGGGGATGCCCCAGACACCCTTTGCGCCTGGCCTCTTTATTTGGGAGGTTCCAGTATTAACAAACCTACAAATGTGGTGTTTAGGGGTTATGTTAACCCCATACATCGACAAGTTGATTCGGAGTGGGAGGGCGTTAAGTTAAACTCGGATTTAGGAGGGTGATGTTTAAATCCGAGAAACGCATTTTACCCATATTGTTTTTTTTCTGGAGTGCATTTTATCCATATAATTTTTCGATTTTGAAGAAAAAATAGGTAAAAAAAGCTAATTTTAGGCCAAAAAGTTTTTTTATTGCAGTTTTGAGCTTTTTAATGCTCAAAACACTTATTTTGACCTCAAAACTTAGCTTGGAAGCAGTTAGAAATCATTTTAAAGACTTTTTTCTCTATTTTATCAAATTTGGGGGAATAACCTTTTTTCCTTCCACCCACTTCTAAGTGGCGAGGGGTTAAACTCCTCATCTGAGAATTAGGGGTTATGCTTCCCCCCGGGTCCCATGTATGGTTAACCCTTAGCACTTTTTTCGAGTATAACCTAAACAATCCGGAAAACATACCATGGTACCAGCAACATATCACCATACAAATCACACGCGAAAATCATAAAAATAGTATAAAATAAACCGCACACAAACTTTTGAAATGCCAGTACTATCCAGACTCAATTGTTTTTGCGGGTCAAATAGAGTTTTGTTTTGTAAGACAATATTTTTTGGCCAATGATAAAAATCGCTAAATGTTATTATTATAATGTTTGGTTAATATAAAAAATAATGATGAGCTTCGAAGCATACATGGGCAAGTTGGTACAAAATCGGAAGGGTTAAACCCCAAATTCAGGGGGGGGGGTTAAAATCCGAGAAACGCAAAATACCTACATCGTTTTTTTTCTGCAGTGCATTTTACTCATATAGTTTTTCGATTTTGAAGGAAAAATAGGTAAAAAACACTCATTTTAGGTCAAAAAGCCCTTTTTATTGCATTTTTAAGCTTTTACTGTTTAAAACAATCATTTTGACCTTAAAACCTAAGTTTGGAGACAGTTAGAAGTCATTTTAAAGACATTTTTCTTCATTCTTCCAAAATTGGAGGGGGTAACCTTTTCCCCCTCCACTTCTGAGTAGGAGGGGGAGGTTAAACTCCCCTTCTCAGAATTTGGGGGGGTACCCCCCCAACCCCCCCCCCGTGCCCATGTATGCTTCGAAGCGGAGCCCCGGTTTCTGAGTTCCGGAGCGACACAATGCGCCCCGGAGCTCCACCCTTTTTTTATACTGAACACGAGAGTAATTAAAAGTGCAGTATTCAAATAATCCAAAAAATGCGGATTGAATAACTTAAAACACATTTCCAGTATGGAGCTCTTCCGATTTAAACAGCCGGAGCTCCGGGCCATAGTATTGGAGGATAGTACGATCACTAAATACTGAAATAAATACGTTATATGACTGGTTA
>JASAMX010008497.1:0-26502 GCA_030248175.1 Microlaimidae sp. YZB2_3
GTTTAGATTACGTATTGCTAACAAAATATTCTATGCTTTAATATTTCTCATTTTATACTAAAAAGAGCAAGTAGACTTGTAAATTTTTAAAATGTATTTTCTACAATTATAAAAAATGCAATTTATTTCAATCCCATGTTAAATTTTAGGCTTTAAAGTTTTAAAAGGGTAATATTGACGTCAATTCCATAGAAACATTCCAAAACTTAGTAGTGTGTTCCAAAAATATATAATATACCAAAAAATGTGCAACTCCTATATAAAAAAGTAGGGAAAAGTAGGCCATTATAATGAGCCTCTCATTTAAGTGACACCTTCCACTATAATGGTATGGTAGCCATTTTAATTTGTCGAATTAAAATGGAGAGGAAGCTATTATAACAGCCATTTATTGATTGAATTTCACTTCATATATACTCACAAGTGTAATACTGTCCCGGCTGCACCAGTTTTTTCGTGTTACTTTAATACTGTCCAACACGAAAAAACTCAGCGGCCCAGACAGTATTACACTTGTGAGTATATATGAAGTGAAATTAAATCAATAAATAGCTATTATAATGGCTTCCTCTCCATTTTAATTCGCCCAATTAAAATGGCTACTATGCCATTATAATGGAGGGTGCCATTTAAATGGAGATGCTCATTATAATGGCCTACTTTCCTTACTTTTTTATATAGGAGTTGCACATTTTTTGGTATATTATATATTTTTGGTGTGTTCCCTGTCTGTAGATAATAAATGTTTTAATTCTACAAAAATGGTAAAATAATGTAAAGGATAAGATTTTGTGCAAATTTCAGCCAATACTGTTTTTTTTAAAAACATGAGAACATTGGCTCCCATTTTTCGCTAAATAAAAAAGGCTTTCTAGTGCGCCAGATAATATTTGTTTATATTACTAGAAATGCGTACTTAATACCTCTAAAACAGTACTTTATTCTCAGATAAAAAGGGATTGACTGGGGCAGAATTTTTTGCTGATGCCGGGGCCGGGCCAAGGATCAACCTAACTTTTAGTTTCTGAAATCGACCTAACTTTAAAGTGCACACCTAAAGTTAAATTTAGGTGCGCATCTAACTTGTAACTGGTTTTACAGAGCGACCTAAACTAGAACCTAAAGTTAAACTCGAGGATTTAGATAAACCATATTTAGGACAGCTGGGGGGGGGGTGGTGTTCCAAGTCACTTAGGTGCCCACCTAGCAGGGTGGGCACCTAAGCAATTTAGGTGAGCACCTAAGAGTTAAATGCGCACCTAATTTAGGTCGCTCTGTGGAACCGGCCCATGATGACCTCTAAAGCAGCCTAAGTGGCTAGAATATGCCTATATGCTGGAAAATGAAACAATCGCAAAAAACGTAGGCAAACGACACCAACCTCTATAGTATTAAACAAGTCAAAGCTCTTAAATGTTTGGGAATTTTTTTAGAATGATTACAAATAAGTCAGTTGAGTACAACATACTGTTACCGAGAGTTTTTCTTCCTAACCTGATGAGTCATAACTAATGGTATCAAAAATATATAATATACTGAAAAATGTGCAACTCCTATATAAAAAAGTACGGAAAAGTATGCCATTATAATGAGCCTCTCCATTTAAATGGCACTCTCCATTAAAATGGCATAGTAGTCATTTTAATTCGGCGAGTTAAAATGGAGAGGAAGCCATTATAATAATTATAATAGCCATTTATTCATTTAATTTTACTTTATATATTCACAAGTGTAAAACTGTACGGGCGGCATGAGTTTTACCGTGTTGGACAGTTTTAGACCGACACGCAAAAACTCGTGCGGCCCGGACAGTATCACACTTGTAAGTATATATAAAGTGAAATTAAATCAATAAATGGCTATTATAATGGCTTCTTATGCATTTTAACTCGCCGAATTAAAATGACTACTATGCCATTTTAATGAAGAGTACCATTTAAATGGAGAGGCTCTTTTTAATGGCATACTTTTCCGTACTTTTTTATATAGGAGTTGCACATTTTTCGGTATATTATATATTTTTGATGGTATTAGGTATTAGGCCAGAAATTACCACCGAATTTTAAGTGAGTAGAGGTAATTTTAATAATACCGTTCACCTAGTGGCGGCTATTGCCAAGTCAAAAATTTACTTAAAGAGTAACCAAAGCAAAAGAAATTACCCACAAAACATATTGAATCAGCCTCTTTTTCTTTGATTAATCAGCCAGTTTTGACGCTTCTGCGTCTGATGCTTCAACTTTTGGTGAAAAAATCGCTGATTATTCGTCCCAAAATTTCATGCAATAT
The DNA here is from genome assembly GCA_030248175.1 of Microlaimidae sp. YZB2_3. Classification (NCBI taxonomy): domain Eukaryota; kingdom Metazoa; phylum Nematoda; class Chromadorea; order Desmodorida; family Microlaimidae; species Microlaimidae sp. YZB2_3. The sequence continues at coordinate 2,290 of JASAMX010008497.1, forward strand.
CAGCCTAAGCTTTTGAGCACTAAACCCTTCTTCTATTTGCTCCTGTGGCCGAGATTCTTACTTTAGATAAGTCCATTTTCGCTGTTTCTTTGGCTGCTAGGAAATTGTAACATTTTAACCTTCTGATCCATGATCTTCATTAGAAGCGGCAGAACTGCGACAGACTTGTCAGCAAATGCTAATGCAAGGCCTTTCGTCACGTTTTTCTCCCAGCCGTTTAATGACAACATCATCTGTATAGATAATGCTGGCTGCAGGGATCCTGCATACAAAATTTTACAGAAAAACTGCCACAGGTTTCTCTGTAACCCTCCTCTTTTATCCTGGCTTGGGACAGGCACTGTATAAACAGTGACGGAGTTAGCACTAAACCCTAATCAAAAGATTATAGATTTATAAACGGACAGCTAGAGAGTAGGATTGTTATGGAAAGTAAACTTTCATTTGGGCAGCCGTTATCAAAATCCTTCTTAGCAGAATATTTTGCAGTCTACTTTTCTTAGTCCGGCAAGTTCTGTTCTTGTTCCACGGTATTTGGGGGAATATTCTAGTTATTAAACTGAAAGAGTATTAATGTTATAAAAAATGGCGCCAAAAATCCATCTAAAAATTTTTCAATGGACGTTTGTTATTTTGCGAAGGAATCCCTTCCAAAAATTGATAAGGAGCTCCTTCAAAAGTTTGCAATTGGGGATCATGATGTCCAACAAATTTTCTATCAACTATATAAACTTGCTGGTTCAACAAATTTATTCCAAAGACCCTTTTGTATTCTATCTCTAAACAAAATAAAAAGTCATCTCTTGTTTATATTTTTGACAAAAAAAAACGTATAAGGATAAACCCTTAAACTATGTACCGCACATTGATAACTGAAAAAATCCACTGCAAATCTACAAATTAATGATTCGGCCATGTTTCATTTGTTTCATAACTTCAAAAGCCTCAGCGCTCAAAAAATGCTTTTATTTAAAAATTTAGAATATCAAACAGATTTTATAAATTTAATTTTTAGATTTTGATGATTTTTAAAACCAGAAAATTAATACATCATTGCAGACTTTAAATTTGTTTTAAAACAAAAACGTTAATCTTAGTTTTGATAATTCAACATCATTGCTCACGAAATTAAGATTTTATTGATAATTTCCAACTATTCTAATGTTAAAACAAAAATATGTTTAACACAACCTAAAATAAAGCTTCAACATCGTAAATATATCATCGTGTAGCAATATTTTGTAAGTATAAGTTTAAACTAAAAAAACTATGATTTTTTAACTCTTTTTTTTCTTTGTACTCTCTCTCTAACAGTAAATGCTTATCTTGAATTAGACTATAGCCGCGAATTACTAGTAGTACCCACCGTTTGAGAGTCTTTAAAATTTAACGTGACGGGTGTTTTTTAATGTTTTCAAAAGTGTCTGTCTGATCGAGCATTCAATTATAAATTGTTCTACTTTAGTATTTTTTTTAATTTAAATTAGTAAAAACTAAAAAGTGAATATTAATTAATATTTAAAAATTTACTAAATTATTGTTGATTACTACATTGCAAAACCGTGTGATTATTAATTTCACAATGTGAGTATATAACTAAATTCACATCTAGTGATTAACTAAATTCATATCTAGTTAATCATTTCAATTCACAGAATCATAGCTATCAAGATATTTCTATTCAAATTTTAGAAAAACTCGAAAAAGATGAGGAAAACAAACAAAAACTGAAGAACGAGAAGCTTTTTGGATTTTGTCCATTAACACAGCTTACCCATTTGGATTGAACGACAGGGTTAAAGGTTATAGAGATATATCAAAAGGAATGGACCCATGCAACCACAAGAACCAACCATATTTTACCATTCCATTGCCTGGAAGATCTAGAAATCGAGAAAATAGTCGAAGGAAAAGAAATAATAATGGAAATAACAAACTGGAAGAAATGATTAGAATAATTAACAATCCAGAAATTACGCCTCGTGATGTGTACATCCATGTAATGGGACTTAAATTAAAATATCTAGATAAACTAAACCATACTACAAATTCATTGGATGTTCCTGAAAACATTAGACTCTCCATTAAGGCAGTTATAGCTTCACGGCTAACCAGGAAAATAATGCCAACTCAAGAAAGAAAAAAGTTATTTATTACAGCAAACTTTCTCAATAAAGGAATGGATATGGTTTTTAAAATTCACACGCTTTTAAAGATAAAACATTAATAAAGACTATAAATCAGGATATTGGTAAATTAGGACAAATAATTGTAACTTATAAACATGAACCAAAAAATTTCCTTAAATACGCTACTTACTCCAAAGAGCTGAAACATTTGTCAAAACTGAAGTTACAACAAATTTTACAATCAAGTTGTCAATGTATTAGTTCACCTTATTGCTATACTCCAGCTAAACACATAATTACAGGAAATTTAAATGTTATAAATGATTTAACTATTCGAAATATTCTTAAAAAAGGAGCCAATCACAGAGACTGTAAAACTATTGATTGGAGAATTTAGTGGAAACAGCAGGTATTGCAAGTCTGCCGAAAACTTTCTGCATATTGTTAAAAGAAAATATAGTAATTCAAATTTTGAAATGGTTAATTTTCAAAATAAGTTTCACACAATATTAAAACAAAAGAATTGAAATATTGGAAAAAAAAACAAATAAATGGAACATAAAGAAGAAAAATTTGATTATAGAAAAATTAATGAGCTTCAAAAAGAGTATATTATTACTGTTGCAGATAAAGCAAGCAATAATTTTATGAATTGTTTGCAGCTCATAATTCTATAACAGAGAAATCTCTTACATATTTTTCTTAAAATACTACTTTGTTCAAGTATTATGTGAACTATTGAAATTGGGTCAATGTGGCTAGATAAGCAAGCCATCTATGAAAAAGAAATACGTTATTTTCAATATGCAGAAGTTTCAGACGAATACATATTGCAGCTTTTCCTGAATTAATAATTATTTTCGTCTCTGTATTGGATCCTTTTTTAAAATATTTGAATAGTTTTTTCTAAATCTATTATAAAAGTATAATTTGGCTGTGTTTAGCTGGAGATATAGCAATAAGGTGAAACTTTTTAAGCTACATTAATTTTTCTATATCAATTTTTCTTGTTTGTAAAGATTTGTTCTCTAACTTCAGTTTTGACAATTTATGTTTCAGGCTCTTTGGAGTAAGTAGCGTATTTAAGAAATTTTTTGGTTCATGTTTATAAGTTACAATTATTTGTCCTAATTTACCAATATCCTGACTTATAGTCTTTATTATATGTTTTATCTTTAAAAAGCGTGTGAATTTTTAAAACCATATCCATTCCTTTATTGACAAAGTTTGCTGTAATAAATAGCTTTTTTCTTTCTTGAGTTGGCATTATTTTTTCCTGGTTCAGCCGTGAAGCTATAACTGCCTTAATGGAGAGTCTAATGTTTCAGGAGACATCCAATGATTTTGTAGTATGGTTTATTTTTTATCTAGATATTTTAATTTACGTCCCATTACATCGGATGTACACATCACGAGGCGTCTAATTTCTGGATTGTCTAATTCTTCTAATCATTTCTTCCATTTGTTATTTCCATTATTATTTCTTTTCCTTCGACTATTTTCTCGATTTCTAGATCTTCCAGGCAATGGAATGGTAAAATATGGTTGGTTCTTGTGGTTGCATGGGTCCATTCCTTTTGATATATCTCCATAACCTTTAACCCTGTCGTTCAATCCAAATGGGTAAGCTGTGTTAATGGACAAAATCCAAAAAGCTTCTCGTTCTTCTAGTTTTTGTTTGTTTTCCTCATCTTTTTCAAGTTTTTCTAAAATTTGAATAGAAATATCTTGATAGCTATGATTCTGTGAATTGAAATGATTAACTAGATATGAATTTAGTTAATCACTAGATGTGAATTTAGTTATATACTCACAATGTGAAATTAATAATCACACGGTTTTGCAATGTAGTAATCAACAATAATTTAGTAAATTTTTAAATATTAATTAATATTCACTTTTTAGTTTTTACTAATTTAAATTTAAAAAAAATACTAAAGTAGAACAATTTATAATTGAATGCTCGATAAGACAGACACTTTTGAAAACATTAAAAAACACCCGTCACGTTAAATTTTAAAGACTCTCAAACGGTGGGTACTACTAGTAATTCGCGGCTATAGACTAGTTCAAGATAAGCGTCGTTTACTGTACAAGAGAGTACAAAGAAAAAAAAGAGTTAAAAAATCATAGTTTTTTTAGTTTAAACTTATACTTACAAAATATTGCTACACGATGATATATTTACGATGTTGAAGCTTTATTTTTAGGTTGTGTTAAACATATTTTTGTTTTAACATTAGAATAGTTGGAAATTATCAATAAAATCTTAATTTCGTGAGCAATGATGTTGAATTATCAAAACTAAGATTAACGTTTTTGTTTTAAAACAAATTTAAAGTCTACAATGATGTGATTAATTTTCTGGTTTTAAAACTAATCAAAATCTAAAAATTAAATTTATAAAATCTATTCTAAATTTTTAAATAAAAGCATTTTTTGAGCGCTGAGGCTTTTGAAGTTATGAAACGAATGAAACATGGCCGAATCGTAAATTTGTAGATTTGCAGTGGATTTTTTCAGTTTTTAATGTGCGGTACATAGTTTAAGGGTTTATCCTTATACGTTTTTTTTTTTGTCAAAAATATAAACAAGAGATGACTTTTTATTTTGTTTAGAGATAGAATACAAAAGGGTCTTTGAAATAAATTTGTTGAACCAGCAAGTTTATATAGTTGATAGAAAATTTGTTGGACATCATGATCCCCAATTGCAAACTTTTGAAAGGGCTCCTTATCAATTTTGGGAAGGGATTCCTTCGCAAAATAACAAACGTCCATTGAAAAATCTTTAGATACATTTTTGGCGCCATTTTTTATAACATTAATACTCTTTCAGTTTAATAACTAGAATGTTCCCCCAAATACCGTGGAACAAGGATAGAACTTGCAGGACTAAGAAAAGTAGACTGCAAAATATTCTGCTAAGAAGGATTTTGATAATTGCCCAAATGGAAGTTTTCTTTCCATAACAATTCTACTCTCTAGCTGTCCGTTTATAAATCTATAATCCTTTGAAACCAAAGATTAGGGTTTAGTGCTAACTCCGTCACTGTTTATACAGTGCCTGTCCCAAGCCAGGATAAAGGAGGAGGGTTACAGAGAAACCTGTGGCAGTTTTTCTGTAAAATTTTGTATGCGGGATCCTTGCAGCCAGCATTATCTATACAGATGATGTTGTCATTAAACGACTGGGAGAAAAGCGTGACGAAAGGCCTTGCATTAGTATTTGCTGACAAGTCTGTCGCAGTTCTGCCGCTTCTAATGAAGATCGTGGATCAGAAGATTTGTAACAATTTCCTAGCAGCTAAAGAAACAGCGAAAATGGACTTATCTAAAGCAAGAATCTCGGCCACAGGAGCAAACAGAAGAAGGGTTTAGTGCTCAAAAGCTTAGGCTGATATTGCATGAAATTTTGTGACGAATAATCAGCGATTTTTTTCAGCAAATTTTGAAGCATCAGACGCAGAAGCGTCAAAACTGGCTGATTAATCAAACAAAAAGAGGCTGATTCAATATGTTTTGTGGGTAATTTCTTTTGCTTTGGTTACTTATTAAGTAAATTTTTGACTTGGCAATAGCCGCCACTCGGTGAATGGTATTGTTAAAATTACCTCTACTCACTTAAAATTCGGTGGTAATTTCAAGCCTAATACCTAATACCATTAGTTATGACTCATCAGGTTAGGAAGAAAAACTCTCGGTAACAGTATGTTGTACTCAACTGACTTATTTGTTATCATTCTCAAAAATTTCCGAAACATTTAGGAGCTTTGACTTGTTTAATACTATAGAGGTTGGTGTCGTTTGCCTACGTTTTTTGCGATTGTTTTTTATTTTTCCAGCGTATAGGCATATTCTAGCCACATAGGCTGCTTTAGAGGTCACCATGGGCCGGTTCCACAGAGCGACCTAAATTAGGTGCGCATTTAACTTTAACTCTTAGGTGCTCACCTAAATTGCTTAGGTGCCCACCCTGCTAGGTGGGCACCTAAGTGACTTGGAACACCCCCCCCCCCAGCTGACCTAAATATGGTTTATCTAAATCCCTGAGTTTAACTTTAGGTTCTAGTTTAGGTCGCTCTGTAAAATTAGTTACAAGTTAGGTGCGCACCTAAATTTGAGTTTGGGTGTTCACTTTAAAGTTAGGTCAATTTCAGAAACTAAAAGTTAGGTTGATCCTTGGCCCGGCCCCGGCATCAGCAAAAAATTCTGCCCCAGTCAATCCCTTTTTATCTGAGAATAAAGTACTGTTTTAGAGGTATTAAGTGCACATTTCTAGTAATATAAACAAATATTATCTGGCGCACTAGAAAGCCTTTTTTATTTAGCAAAACATGAGAGCCAATGTTCTCATGTTTTTTTTAAAAAAAAACAGTATTGGCTGAAATTTGCACAAAATATTATCCTTTACGTTATTTTACCATTTTTGTAGAATTAAAACATTTATTATCTACAGACAGGGAACACACCAAAAATATATAATATACCAAAAAATGTGCAAATCCTATATAAAAAAGTACGGAAAAGTAGGCCATTATAATGAGCATCTAAATTTAAATGGCACCCTTCATTATAATGGCATAGTAGTCATTTTAATTGGGCGAATTAAAATGGAGAGGAAGCCATTATCATAGCCATCTATTGATTTAATTTCACTTCATATATATTCACAAGTGTAATACTGTCTGGACCGCATGAATTTTTTCGTGTTGGACAGTATTAAACTAACACGAAAAAAACCGGTGCAGCCGCGACAGTATTACACTTGTGAGTATATATTATAAAGTCAAATTAAATCAATAAATGGCTGTTATAATAGCTTCCTCTCCATTTTAATTCGACAAATTAAAATGGCTACCATGCAATTATAGTGGAAGGTGTCACTTAAATGGAGAGGTTCATTATAATGGGCTACTTTTCCCTACTTTTTTACATAGGAGTTACACATTTTTTGGTATATTATATATTTTTGGAACACACTACTAAGTTTTGGAATGTTTCTATGGAATTGACGTCAATACTACCCTTTTGAAACTTTAAAGCCTAAAATTTAACATGGGATTGAAATAAATTGCATTTTTTATAATTGTAGAAAATACATTTTAAAAATTTACAAGTCTACTTGCTCTTATTAGTATAAAATCAGAAATATTAAAGCATAGAATATTTTGTTGTACAATTTTTTGTTATTTAGTTGTTTTAACAGTTGTTATTATTTTTGTTTGCCCAGCCAAACCTTTTTTATTAATTTTGTGCGATGCGATATTAATATATGAGAGATTTAGAAACGAAAAAAAAGTTTCACTCCATTCTTCACTACAGTTTTATGTCTCCATTCCTGAGTTGTTGGTCCTATTGACGTTATCTCAAATTTTTTTAAAGCTGCGAGCTTATTTTAAACTGAAAAAAATAAAAAAATTTAGGTCTGGAATTTGGAAGAAAATGCTTTTGCAGTAACCGAAAATTAAAATATATACAGGAAAAACAAGTGCACAAAAGTCAATGCAATTTATCCTGTCCTGGATACAGAAAAGCAAAATGCGGTGGAACTTACAAATTAGGAGTTTTTCTTGTGTGATATCGTTGTACTGAATTAAAAAAAATTTGAAATTATTGATTGAATTTAGCTCAAAGGCTGCCAGAAAGTACCAAATCTAAAAAACAAAGCTTTTTGCCATAAAATCCACAAACAAATCATAAACTTAAAGTAATGACCCTTAAATTTTTTTCGCTTTAAAAAAACAAATTGGAGTTTTGGTTTTATAATAACTTATTTTTCGTTTTTAACTTTCAACATTTTTAAAACTAAAGCACATGAACGGAAATAAATTGTGATAACTTCTTGTAAGAAAAGCAAAATTTAAAAAAATCTGTATAAACAGTCAAATCTATATAAACTACAATTAAACTAGCCTTGAAAAATGATCTAAGAATAGAGCAGAAAAAAGGGGCGATTTTTCCCTGAGTTTTTTTCTCAGAAATTTAGTATTATGTTCTTCTTCTCCTTATTATTAATATATTATTTGTTAAACGCTTATATCTTAAAACCAGTATTCCTCCCTTGTTACTGATTGATAAGAAAACATGGGTTCTTTGAAAATCGTAGGAAATTGCGCAATAATTCTTAGGAAATACTTTTTATTTATAAATAATAGTGTTCTATTGATAATATTCAAACTGTTAAAAAAGTATATCTCGGTAACGGAATGATTATAAACATATGTCATTGCGCAAATAAAACTATAGTTTATAAGGCTATTTTTTAATTTAATTCAAAAAAAGTGGTAGACTAGCCTTGAAAAATGCTTCAAGAATAGCGCAGGAAAAAGGGGCGATTTTTTCCCCGCACGTATGTTTAGACAGAAAAGATGTGGACTAGTCTGAGATTGACATTGTGTGGACAATAAGAATTTTGCATTTAGTTTGGCCAACTGCTCACTGAATAAAAATTTCTACCACATGATAATGATTTGTTTATATATTGATCTAATCACACAGCACTATTGCAATTTTTTTGGTTTGATGAAACGTCAATTGAAAAAATCATACTCACAGCAATATTTGACAAGCTGGAAATCGCCATTTTTTCAATTAGGAGGTTATATTTGTATGTGTATAAAACAACTATAAATTTCAAAAGCGGCGATTTCGCACTTGTCAAAGATTGCTGTGAGTATCATTTTTTTTCAATTGACATTTCATCAAACTAAAAAAATGCAATAGTGCTGTGTGATTAGATCAATGTATAAACAAATCATTATCATATGGTAGAAATTTTTATTCAGTGAGCAGCTGTCCAAACAAAACGCAAAATTCTTATTGTCCATCCACATCTTTTCTGTCTAAACATACGCCCAGGGAAAAATCGCCCTTTTTTCCTGCTCTATTTTAGAGCATTTTTCAAGGCTAGTCTACCACTTTTTTTGAATTAAATTAAAAAATAGCCTAAAAAAATATAGTTTTAGCTGCGCAATGACATATGTTTATAATCATTCCGTTGCCGTGATATCCTTTTTTAACAGTTTGAATATTATCGCAGTGTCATGGGGCTAAATAGCAGTGGGCGCTCCCGCGCCACTGATGATTGCAATTATTTTTTTGGAATAAAAAAATTAAAAGAAGAAGATGATGAACATAAATTACAAATTTTATCCAGATTATCTGAATATAGCTTGTGCGGTACCGCAGGGTTAAATCACCGCGTAAACGATGAAAGAATATTGCTTCTAAGATAATGAGCTTTAGAATTATAATAATAAATAGAAGAAGATGAACATAAAGTAAAAAAAAATTGCCAGCATTCTCTAATTATAGTGTGCACGATGCTGTGAGGCTAAACAGAAAGAATTAAAAAAATATTTTGTTGTTCTCGCGGTTTTCCGCGCGGTTGAAGTATATGGCGCTCAGAACTGGTTCGGTTTCTACCACCAATTAAAACCGGTCTTCTGCATTTTTTGTGCGGTTTCTATGAGGGGCTGTTCGTTGTCTGCTCTGTACAATCTTTATTGTTGCCAAAAGGCTGTGATTGTGCGGTTGGGAGTTTTTATTTGTGTATTTTTTCAATTTTTTATTTTGATCAATAAATCGATAACAAGGACCTAAAAGAAAAAAATGCTTCCTAAGAAAGTTGCGTACTTCTATTTTCTTTCCAATGAGCCCATGTTTATTTTTGATAAATAAGTAACGAATGAGGAATATCGCTTCAAAAGATTGAGCGTTGGAATAATAATAATAAGAAGAAGAAGAAGAAGAAGAAGAAAGTTCTAAATTTCAAAACTTACCCACGTTCTCTAATAATAGTTGGCGCGGCACCGCGGGGCTAAATCGCCCCGTGGCACTCCCGCGCCACCCATAATGACCGTTTTAAGATGGATTTTTTGAATTCAGTTATGCATGGGCCATTCCAAATAATTAGGAATAAATTGTTTGGCGATTTATTAAACCAAAAAAATTTATTACAAATAATTAAGAATAAATTGTTTGGCGATTTTTGTTTGTGCAGTGTCAATTTTGTAATTTTAAACTATTTTCAAGATATATTTCGGAACATGTTAAGTTTTTTTTAAATAAAGTTTTTAAAATTTGAATTAGTTTTTTTTTTATTTGTCGCTTGGTGATGTCATTTAGTTTTAAATAAAAAGTTTTAAAACTAAAATAAAACAAAATAAATTTTAAAATTGTCCAAACTAGTATTGCAAACTAAACTTAAACTAGTTCAATCGTTGTCTTAAAATATGATGAAATTTAATCCGAGCTACACGATACATACCGATTTGCTCTGTGTTTTCACCTAAAACTCAAAATATGACCCAATTTTGCTACTTTTTTTTATTTCACACCAATTTAAAAAAAACTCTAGTAACGGCACAAAAATAAAATATCTCAAAAAGGTATCTTTTTATTTTCGTATTTTTTTTGGATGTCATAAAATTTAATCCAAGCTACACAATACATACCGATTTTCTCTGTTTTTTCGCTTAAAACTCAAAATATGACCCAATTTTGCCACTTTTTCAAATTTGATCAATTTAAAAAAAACTCCAGTAACGGCAGAAAAATAAAATATTTCAAAAAGGTATCAGGAGTTATGACCCCAAACAATAGCGTTTTTCGACAATTCTGTACGTGAAAAATTGCTCAATGGGTATAACGATTTTCGTTACAAATTATACATTCAAAGAAAACGACTACTTTCTACTTTAATTTGATACCTTGATCGTTAAGATTGGTTCAATATTTGTCGAAATTTTGCGTTTTCCGTACAAAAAACCCGCGATTTTTTGTACAAAAAACAACAAACGACGGCAGTTATATTATGAAGTTGCCCAACCTTTCTTTCCTTCACTTCGTGTTTTTAGCGAAAAAATCGAGGTTTTTTTGTACAAGAAACGCAATATTTCGACAAATATTGAACCAATCCTAACGATCAAGGTATCAAATTAAAGTAAAAAGCAGCCGCTTTCTGCGAATGCATAATTTGTAATTTAAATCGTTATATCCATTGAGCAATCTTTCACGTACGGAATTGTCAAAAAAAAAAAATTTTAGGACGTCATAACTCCTGAACCGTTGGAGATATTTCGTTGAAAAAAAATTGTGGACTATTGGGGGCAGGAGTTAGGTTTTTACAAAAATTATCAAAATCAAAGACAAAAAATTTGACTCCGTGCCGCACATTTAAGCAAAAGTAATAAATTTGGTTCAAATAATCGAAACAAAAAAAACGCCCTCAAACCTAAAAATTGGCGTTAATTGAAATGGTTTTAATAATTTCGGACGTATTTTTATAAATATAAATACACTTTAATCAGGTTTAAAGCTTTCAAATAAAACGTTTTTGAAGAAAATGTTCAGTAAAAGGTTCAGTACGGTTTTCTTGACGCAAGAAATCGTTCAATATGGCGTTAGAATAATTAAAGTAGTAAAAATCAAAAATGCCCTCCTTTGCTCTGCCGTTTTTAAAGAACAGGGATATTTTCAAATTTTTTCAGCAGTGTCACACCTTTAATAAAGTTACAAAAAAACTAGAAAAAGCAATTACTAAGAATTTTATTTAAAAGGCCAAGCGATTGCTGTTGTTTTGGTATATAAAAGAAGTTTCTAGCACTTTTAGATTTCAAGTAATACCACATTACTAACCTATTTAACATAGCATGAAAAGTATTGTTTTTTCGATGTGCAATTTTAACTCCAATGCCAGATAATAGGGGTATAATACTGCGTAATATTGCGTACTATTTTAAAATATTTTATTTTTTTAATTTCGATACTTTTGTAGGTGAAAATGATGTATAGGCACCTTGCACTGGAACTCCGTTTATACATGAAGTATGCAATACACATAGTGAGTCACCATACTGGATAATTACCGTATCTCCTACTTATCTTTCGTAGTATGCAGATCAACCGATCGAAATTTCGCGCGCTTTCGATCGGTTGATCTGCATACTACAAAAGATAAGTAGGAGATACGGTAATTATCCATTATGGTGACTCGCTATGTTTATTGCATACTTCGTGTATAAACTGGGTTCCAGTGCAAGGTGCCTATAATTTTTGTTTTTTGGTTGTTTCCTTACCAAGTTATTACAAAAACAAAAAGTGACCCACCGCATATTTTGCTATAATGAGGGAGTTTGGGCCCTTACCTGGTTACTACTAAGTAAACTAAAAAAACTTTAACAATTATGAAGAAATGTAAGGTTATAAAAGGGGATAAATTTTGCAAATGAGTAAGGCAGAATACTCCAAAGACATTTAATTGATAGATTATTTCGTACTCATTGTAATTGTCAATTATAACCTGTTGTAAATGTAACAAGTTATATGGTAATTGTATAATTACAGAGCACTTGCGCTTGCTTGGGCTAATTATTTGCAATATCTTGTGGAATATTTAATAATTAATCAATGAAAACAATTTCAAACAAAAATTGATTCTATTGGAAATTTATTCCTTTTATAACCTAATTTGCTATGTAAATGATATTTTTTTTATTTATTAGTAACTAACTAATCAGGGGCCTGTTTCATAAAATACTGGTCTTCGTAAATTACCCTACTCCGAGTAGGGTAAATTTTTCTTTTGAGAACTTGTGAAAAATTACAAGTGCCCAAAGTTTAAAACTGGAATAACTTTAAACACACAACAGCTACGTACATGAAAGTTTAAATAGTTTGCACATGGCATATAATCTTTTTTCAAATTTCAACGCAAATGGTTCAGAATAAAAAAAGTTATTGATAGACTTGTAATTTACGAAGACCAGTATTTTATGAAACAGGCCCCAGTTAATTAAATTAATAAAATATTATTCTCTTATAGCTTTATTTTTAAAATCTAAAAAGATTCAAAGGATGGATTTTCTTTTTCAATGACTATATATAATGTAATTATTCGTTAATTATTGTTTATAGTAACACTGCTACCAATTTTACTTTTTTGTCTAGTAACTTAATGTTATATTAGTAACTGAAGCGGTAAAAATATTTCGTCACTTGTGTTAATATTTAAAAAAAAGCAAACTGTAAAATTTTAGATCGCTGAACCGAACTATATTACGCTAAAAAAATTCTAAGACTCATTTTCAAAATATAAAAAACTAATTACAATCAAAATCACTTAGTTTTATGAAAAAAAATATTTACAAAAAGTTTTCAGCCCGATAATTGTGGATTTAAGCACATGTGGAACTTTCAGTGATGTATCTATGTTGCACACAAAACGCCAACTCTCCAGGTGTATAGTGGTCCATGTTCCTTAAGCTTCGGAGCTGTCCCTTTAAAATAAACAATTTTAAGCTTATTTAAACTTGAGATATATTTTAAAGCTACTTTATCTGCGTTTTTAAGACTATTTTTACTGTTTTTATAAGTTTTGGAAAAAAAACACGTTTATTTACAAAAAAAAATTTACAAAATGCTCCTTGGTATCATTTTTTAATTATGCATAGAATTAATACAAAATAGGGCGGAATTTCGGAGCTTTAGATCTCCAGGTGGTGTTCCGAAGCTCCTAAAAGCGTAACACCACTCCGCAGCTTCTGATTTCGAAACTCTGAGACACATTACAAATAAAAACTTAAGGATGAATTCTATAAGGGTGAAAATCGCCAGGTGGTAAAGTAACCACTTTTTCTTAGAGAAAATATCACGTAGAGAAAAAAAACCTGACGCAATTTAATAATGATTGGTTACATCATCCCTGACAATTTTTTTATCATTTTTAGTCTCGCGCGCTCATTCTTTATTTCTTCCTGACGGCGAACGGTTACTTCCTTAATTTCAGCCTGAAGGATTTTAACTTTAGTGCAAAAGCAGAAAAGTTATTCTGACAAATCAGTTCTACCCGCGGTACATCAGAATAATAATTTTCCAATAGAAATTTAAAAATAAAGTAGAGAAAATATGATTGAAACCATTTTAATCACTATAATTAAAAATATAAAAAAACATCTAAAATTTAAAAAAAATCTATTTTTTTGCAATTAAATAAAAACATAAAATATATTATATTTTTTTTAAAAACTAAAAGAAAGTAAAATATAACAAAAATTAAAATTTAACGCTAATAAATAAAGATCATTTTCTCCTCAGCTTACAAGTATTTTTTTTACTTTTTGGCTTTAATATGAGCTTTAACCGTTTAAGATTCCTATTGCAGCTAAAATGCGAAAAGAAAATCGCGTCTCAGGGTAACTTAGGAATATGTCGAAGGAAGAGAGCAAAAATTTACCATTTTAGAAAAACTGAGGCGTCTACTTTCAGCGGTTATGACGCGTTTTTATGACCCAAATAATCCCAGAATGATAATGTTATTTAAATGTACTCATCTTCTCTCCACCCATTTCGTGATTTTAACCAAATAACGAGTAAAAAACAACCAAATATTGCTATACCTGCGGACCAATACAGTTTTTTGTACTTTTTTACTAACTAATTGGCATGTTTTTGATCTAAATATTTGGTTAGTTTTTTCAAACTAAATCGTAGTTTTTCGCAATGTATATGAATTATAAAATATAAATATTTTATTCAAAATCCATTTGATCATAACGTAAAACAAAAAATACACCAGAAAAGCAAAACATATTAAGCATAGCGACCTAAAATAAAATACAAAAACAAAATACTAAAATACTAAAATAAAATACTAAATAAATAAGATAAATATTGACACAACTCTAAAAATTTTCTAGGACAAATATAACAAGCATTATTTTTTATAAAATTGATTACTAAATTCGATTATAAAAAAATGCCTCGTTTACACAATTATTTGACCATAAATTAAAAGGTTATAATATTTTATAAAATTACCCTCAAATTTTAAGTTTTCGTTATATTATAACCGATTTTTCAAAAAACTTTAAAGTTACACAAACTTTAGAAATTCTTTTAAAGTCTAAAGCGAACATTATTACATCGAGAAAATACTTTAGAACGTTTTATAGCAGCAGCATAACGCCACTTGAAAATATTTAGGTGACTAAGTTAATTTTAGTTTAATTTATATAATTTTATAATTATAGTTAAAGGTTTAATTTCGACAGTTTACATGAATATTACTGAAAGATGTACTAAACGATTTATATTTATTTGTATATATAATCAAATAACCACCTGCACATTTTACAGGTATATAGCTAAATATACAGTTTGACCCAAAACTAATGGAAAAAATCGAGGTATTTTAAATTAAAGTTACCTTTTTCGACATTCTAAATTTTATCCTAAAAAGCTAATTTAAAAATTTATAAAAAATTTTTACATTCATCCAATTGCTGTTTTTATTTTTAAGAAATCATTTATAGTAGAATCCGAACCCATTACAGATATATGTTTTATGTATGAATTAAATGTTGCAAAAACTTGAACTTCCTAATAGAAACAAAATAATAAAAGTTTCAATTTAGGAGGTAAAGCTCGTGCACACATAATATTGTGGCCATTATAGATTTCAGTTTTGTAAAACTTGCCATTTTAACACAAATTTTAAAGAAACTACTTAAATTTCACTTTAACTTTGATTTTAATTTTAATTTGATTTTAATTGATTTTAACAAATCAACAACGAATAATATTTTATTTATTTTACAAAACATACATATAAGAGGTACTTTTAACGAGTTTTAGCTGAATGACTCGAATATGGCGCGAAAAATTAATTTACTTTTTTTTATTTTGCAAACTAATAAAATAATGCGTGTACCGTTAAAAACTGCTCACTAGTTGGTAAACTTTGCTTAATTTTCCAAACAAATTGGTAGTTTTCAACGTATGAAATTTCAAGCCTTTTTAATTCACCAACTGGGGTTTGGAGAGTCATAGCCGGTGTTTATTCTTTGTTAAAATCTTTATGATGTTTTAAACGTTCAGCGTTGACAAGTGTGTTGCTTGCTGCCGGCTAGTTTTTTTTTGCACTTTCTTTGCTAATAAATTATATTATGTTTTATTGAAAAGCGTCGTAGGATTGAATCATTATAATAAGAAAATTAAAAAAAATGTTCAATACAAGTACACTTAGGCTTTTGTTCATTGTATGCATTAAACATTAGGTTATTTTTTCAAAATCACAAAGAAACGTTTTATCTGAACAATTATTGAATAAAATGTTGTTTTTTTCTGTAAAATATATTAAATTTAAAATTAAAATTCTGTAGTTTTGCTCAACTTTACTTTTTTAATTTTATCTTTGATTTAAATTTAAATTGCGATTAGGGCGACTTAATCCACTCAGTTTTTGCTGTAATTTTATAAAAAGTTAAAGGAAACTAGGGCGAAACTTTTAAAAGTGATTTGGAATAAAACTCAAAATTCCAAATTTTTAAAAAGTAAAAAAATCGATATTTTTGAAAAAAAATGCAAATCAAAAAAATTCTGAATTTAAAGTTTTTTTATTTATTTACTATTCAAAGTATTCTTCCAACTTGTATCTAACTATTTCCAAACTTTCATTAAAATATAAATGAGCCATTTTTTTATTTTGCGACGTGACGCCGAAAAACAGAAACTCAAAGCACTAAAAGCAAGGTTGTATGAGAAACCGGTCGTGGTCATCGGTACCCGAGTGGTTAGTGCGTCGGACTTAAAAAATACGATCTGAACTGTAATGTAACTTTGAATCTCACAGAGGGAGTAATTTTTATGTATTGTATTTTTGAAATGTGTTTTATTGGTTTTATTTTAATGATAGTAAACTTTAACGATTTTTTTAGATGAATTGAGGTCAAAAATTGAATCAGAAGGTTAAATTACTTAAGTAAAACTTAATTAGAAAAGATTTGCCGTCGAAATCTACCTGTGGTGTTCTACCTTCTAGTTGTAATTTTTAGTTATTTTTTTAGAAATTAGACCTAACCAAACGCTGTCAACAAGAGACAAAAATTATCAAGCAAAGTTTTCTTGTGCATAAAATATGTAAAACGTTTTTAATTTAAAATGATGACACATTATTTTTTTCGCTTTTTCTTTAAAATATACCATATGGTTTTTGTCATAACTTTAATTTTTTTGTTTATTATAATATAAACGTACACCACTAAACAAAAAAATTGCAATAGTTTTTCTAATTAAATTATTTCCTATAATTAGAAATGAATTCCTATGGTTGAATTATATCTGGCTGACGCTGAAAATTAGAATGCAGACATGAAGGGACCAATTAAAATTGTGCGGTAATCACGTTTTTTTTAAACAAACAAGAACGCAGAATTTTTTTTTAATTCTACCTTTTCACAAATAATACATAAATTAACCAACTTTAGCCCTTAAAAAGTTTGCATTTTGATTCCAAATTAGCAATTTGATAAATAATTGTTAAAATACAGTTTTTAATTTCTTGTTATTAACCCACTTTAGTGAAAAATTTTGAATGTTTTTGTTGTTAAATAGTCTATTTAATACTGCAAATATCGCGGTCAGCTAGATTTTATTTGCCTATAGTGGATTATTTAAAATCTTAATATTGTTTGTTTACGGAAGAAAATAAATAAAAACGTCAGTGTCACATTATTGTTAGAAGTTTGGAAGCTATTTTAAGGGTTAGTAGTGCTCAAACTTTTTTTGTTTAATTTGGCCCTTCCTGATGAAATTTGAGTTTAATTTTTACTTTTTATTGTGTTCGTTTATTTGAAACAAGATGTGGTAGGTTTATGGTATCAGTTTGTGTTTTTAATACCAATATTAGAATTATATGCTGGTTTATTTATTACTGTTAGGGTAAATGAATAAAGTCCCTCTCGACAAGGTGCAATGGGAATTGCGCCATTTTGGGGGTCGTGGTTGATTTGGTTAACGAAATCCGCCATTGCCACCTGGTGAGGTAACTGCCACGTTGTGTGTTGTGTGCACAGTGGCTTGCGGTGATGAGGTGGCTTAGACCCTTCCTTACCGCGTGGCCATAGCGGCCTAGCCCACAACCAGAGGCCAAAGCTTTTCCTTTCATATTTCTTTTTACACCAAATTAAAACTTCTTTTGTGATTTAATTATAAAAAATAACTAAACCAAATTTAACACAATAGGGCTTAGCCAAAACCAAAAGATAAGCCCTTCCACGGTAGGGAATCTGACCAAAAACAAGCTTAGGTAGTTGGTGTCAGATAAGTAGTCTTTCTCCAATTCTACTAAAACAAAAACAGAAAGGAGCAATACGAGAACTGACGAGGAAAGAATCTTTTGGATAAAAAATTTTAAAAGTAAGATAAAAGTTTCTTTTTCAAAGTAAATATTACTTTCATTGTTTTATTGTTAATATTAATTATTTTTTTAAGATTGAACTTGCAACCGTTCTAAGATATCTATCTTGGGTAGTGCGAATTAAAATCAAAACGCTATACTAGCAACAGTGTTAATATTGCGTTGCGGGCGGTCAAATGGTTTAGCACCCACTCATTCATAACCGGTCCACTAAGGCTAAAAAAATTTTCGACAAAATTAAACACACTTATATCAAAAATATATAATATACGAAGAAGACAACCCAAAAAAGACAGAAAGCCCCCCCCCGGGGAACCCCCCCCCCCTCCCGCCCCGGACGCCGCACGGAAAAGAACAACCCCCCCAGCCGAACCCCCCTCCGCCTTATATTAGGTAGTGATGATCCTACAGCTCCTAAAAGCGAAGCTTAGGAGCAACCTCTAGAGCTTAAGAGCTCCGGAGCTTCGCCTTATTTTAGTACTAATTTATGAATAATTTAAAAAGTGATGACACAGATTATTTTGTCAAAAATTTTTTCTGTAAATTAATTTTTTTAAACTTATTTAAAACGCTATAAATAGTCTTAGAAATACAAAAATAGTAATTTTAAATGTATTTCAAGCTTAAATAAACTTAAAATTGCTTATTTAAGGGGCGGAGCTCCGGAGCTCCCTTCAGTTTAAATGGTCGCAGCTCCGTAGCATGATATTGGAAGAGGGCAATATTAGGTACATAAACGACATGCTAAACGAACAGAAATTGTATACAATAAAAGAGCATTGCTTCTACTGGAATAACCAGATTTAAACATGTTGAGAATAAGTTTATTAATTTATATAGCTACTGTTACTTTTACTAAAAATATGTCACAAAAATGAGACTCTCAGAACAAATTAATTGAAAGAAACTTATTTCTTTTAAAGTCTATTTCAAAACACTATTCTAAAAACACTTGAAATATATTATTTATATTTTAGTTTAAAATATACATTCAATTTTTTGTTGTCTAGTTTTCCCTTTATTGTATACTTTTGCTCCAACTACTTAACATTTGTTTGATTGAACGATTTTAGTTGATTTTTCCAATGGACTTTTTTTTCTATACAGTTATATTTGTTGTTCCATTTGTCACAGGATCTTTTCAAAAGGGTAAGTCCTTAATAAAGTGTAATTTTTCCCCAAATTTTAATGTGTAGTTTAAAATTCTAAAAGTAAACCAGACGTTCCTCGATTATTTGTTTAGAGCATAAAAAAAGAAATTGTATTAATGTGATGACCCAAAATAGAAGCGAAAATAACTAGGCGCTGAAAAATTTAGACAGCCACATTTATTCAAAATTTTAATACATAATAAAGTTTGATACAGGAATTACACCCTAACCTCGAAAGTCAACTCTGGCGTGCTATCCATTACACCATAGGCCGGACAAGAAAAGGGAAAGATAATCACGCCTTTTATTAACGCTTGTATACTTTGAGTTTTCACGGAAGGGACACCATTTGTCACATAAACACTTTAAATTTTTTGAGTTTAAGTTATTTTTGAGTTTTATCTAAGTTTAAAACGCAGTATATACAGTTAAATATACCATATTTAACATATTATGCTAGACAAAACCTGAGATCTGACATATTTAACCAGAAAAAATTTATAGAAAACTGCCAGATAATGTAGCTAAAAAAAATAGCAGGAGCATGGTAGCAAAGCAGCACGTTTGTTTCCCCAATAATTTAAAAATTTATCACCCTCCAATCAGCTTTAAAATTCTTCGGCCCGATCTGGATAGGCTTAAAAAATTCACTGCACGTCTCGTACCGCTTACAACTCTAATATGTGTGCCTTATTGCCTTCTAAACATTGTTTGTTCCATTCAACCTTTATGAAGATCGATTGAGATTGGCAAATTTTTATAAACACACATAAAAAATGTAACTAACACGCAAACATACAAATTTATTGTGGAATTATAAATAGATTGAAAATAGTTTAATTTAGATAAACTGGAAGTTAAGCAAAATTGTTAGTATAATAAAATACTTAAAATTAGCTAGCAAAATTTTTCCTGGGTCAATTTATAAACACGTTTGTAAATTTTAATTTTAAAAATCTTCGCTTATAGTTTTGTAATAAAGATAGTTTATTGACTTGTAGTGCAGAGAGAGAGTATTTCCGCTCTGTAAAAACACATTGCTCTGCATTAATTGGTCTGGTTTGGTTTGACACCAATCAACACAAGTTGATTGGTTCAAATTAGTCCGGTATCATGTATTTTACAAAATGTTGACGGAGAATTGTAAAATAAACATTTACAAATGTCTTTATGAAAACGCCCCTGACTTATATTTACAATTAAAAATTATATTTTTCCATTTTCAGCAGATATAGAACAAAAGCCTCAGCAAGAAAGGCTTCCAGTAATTCTTGAAAAAACACCAGCAACAACTGTACCAAATCAAAAATTTCCAGAAACAAATTTGACAACAAACTTTTCAGACCCAATTGCTCAGCCCAAAAAACCAAACAAAAAATGTAAGAATTAAATGTTGATGATAATAAAAATTTGTTTTCTTTAGCATTGTACACAGCAATTGCATCGCATAATAGAAGTGATGCATTTTGCTGCTAAAGTCAAGAGTTACACGTTTTTTGAATTTTTTCTTGCGTAAAATCCTGGTTAATATGCATTTAATAAAAACAAAACATGACAGGTATAATTACATGGTTGAGCAAATATCACCAGAATATAATTCATAATACAACTTTTTGCTTTTGATTTTAATTAATTTATGGTACAAATCTTTGTCAGAATCTCAAATTTTAGTAATTTTTTTGCTGATATATTTTTAACTATACAAAAAATATTAAAAAAAGGTTTAAGGCATTAGAGCAAAGGAGCAACCCAATGGCGATGTTAGATTTTTTATTTGCATAGTTTTTTAAATAATAAATAATTGAATCAAAAATAAATAACAAAAATTAAAATGTTCCAAACAAATATTCCAACAACGACCACTCCTGTGTTGTTTATTACGTCACAAATAAAATGTTAAATATTTTTTCAAAGTAATTTTTTATTACACAGTTTTTGTTGCGCATGTTAAATTTTTGATTTAAGACTCGATTTTTGCTTTGCTTAATTTTTGATTTTGAGATTTGAAATTTTGGATTAACTTTACGTTGTAATGCACTGATTTTAAAAAATGAGTTTCTTTAGAACGATCGCTCAAATTATCTAGCCGAATTGGCCGAATTAAAGGCTTTCTGAAACTCGGTTTGCGCTAGATTTTGCTGTTGTATCAATATTTATTTTCTCCCACAGCAACTTACCATTGGATCAATACTATGGTTTTCTCACGCAGCGACTTCCCAAGCAATTAACAATGCGTTTCTTGTGCTGCAAATTTTTCCTGTTTTCTCTACAAAAAACTTGTAAAATATACAATTTACACGAGTATATAATATTAAATAAAGTACCTGACCAACTGCTCATTTATGTTCCATTAATCATTTAATCAATAAGACTACTGATCTCATTTATTTTGAGGGGAATATTTTATAATTGATCGTTAAATCATTTTTCAATACAACGAATGCGTATTATAATTTACTATTATTCAAAAATAGTTGTCTTTTTTTAATTTCTAGTTTTTTTTACTCTAATGGCTTATGAAACTATTATTAATTATATTTTTATAGTTTTCGTTAATAGCAAAAGTCTAATTGATACGACTTTTTATACTTAGACTCGTCCCGCGTTACTGGCGTATAATTTTTTAAAATAAAAATATTCTAGCTAAACAAAAATTCTATTAGGATGAAAATAGAAGAGTGGTAAAGTAACCACTCATTTTTTGAAAAAATATCACGTGCAAAGATACACCTGAAACAACTAAATAATAATTGGCTGCATAAACGCTGCTGACAATTTTTTTAAATTTTTCTCGCTCGCGGGTTTATTGTTTATTTTTTCCTGGCGGAGAGCGGTTACGCCTTTAATTTCAGCCTGAAAGACTTTAGCTTTAGGATCATTTTCCTACAAACTAAAAAAGTTTCTTGTGAGTAAACATATAATAAATCGGAAAAACATGGCATATGTTTTGCTGCCAATGCACATACTAGTACATTCAGAGTTTTAAAAATTTAAAATTTTTTAAAAATGTATGGAGAATTACGACAGTAAACTAAATGTACACAAAGGTCTTGAGAAGAATTAAAAATAGTTTGTATAAGACCGGAAAAAATAAAGAAGAAAAAAAATCTGCAAATGAAGATCGATTCAGATTGGCAAATTTTTATAAACACACATAAAAAATGTAACTAACACGCAAACATACAAATTTATTGTGGATTTATAAATAGATTGAAAATAGTTTAATTTAGATAAACTGGAAGTTAAGCAAAATTGTTAGTATAATAAAATGCTTAAAAATAGCTAGCAAAATTTTTCCTGGGTCAATTTATAAACACGTTTGTAAATTTTAATTTTAAAAATCTCCGCCTATAGTTTTGTAATAAAGATAGTTTATTGACTTGTAGTGCAGAGAGAGAGTATTTCCGCTCTGTAAAAACACATTGCTCTGCATTAATTGGTCTGGTTTGGTTTGACACCAATCAACACAAGTTGATTGGTTCAAATTAGTTCGGTATCATGTATTTTACAAAATGTTGACGGAGACTTGTAAAATAAACATTTACAAACGTCTTTATGAAAACGCCCCTGACTTATATTACAATTAAAAATTATATTTTTCTATTTTCAGCAGATATAGAACAAAAGCCTCAGCAAGAAAAGCTTCCAGTAATTCTTGAAAAAACACCAGCAAAAACTGTACCAAATCAAAAATTTCCAAAAACAAATTCGACAACAAACTTTTCAGACCCAATTGCTCGGCCCAAAAAACCAAACAAAAAATGTAAGAATTAAATGTTGATTATAATAAAAATTTGTTTTCTTTAGCATTGTACACAGCAATTGCATCGCATAATAGAAGTGATGCATTTTGCTGCTAAAGTCAAGAGTTGCACGTTTTCTGAATTTTTTCTTGCGTAAAATCCTGGTTAATATGCATTTATTAAAAACAAAACATGACAGGTATAATTACATGGTTGAGCAAATATCACCAGAATATAATTCATAATACAACTTTTTGCTTTTGATTTTAATTAATTTATGGTACAAATCTTTGTCAGCTTCTCAAACTTTAGTAATTTTTTCGCTGATATATTTTTAACTATACAAAAAATATAAAAAAAAGGTTTAAAGCATTGGAGAAAAGGAGCAACCCAATGGCGATGTTAGATTTTTTATTTGAATAGTTTTTTAAATAATAAATAAATGAATCAAAAATAAATAACAAAAATTAAAATGTACCAAACAAATATTCCAACAACGACCACTCCTGTGTTGTTTATTACGTCACAAATAAAATGTTAAATATTTTTTCAAAGTAATTTTTTATTACACAGTTTTTGTTGCGCATGTTAAATTTTTGATTTAAGACTCGAGTTTTGCTTTGCTTAATTTTTGATTTTGAGATTTGAAATTTAGCGGATTAATTTTACGTTGTAATGTACTGATTATAAAAAATGAGTTTCTTTAGAACAATCGCTCAAATTTTCTAGCCGAATTGGCCGAATTAAAGGCTTTCTGAAACTCGGTTTGCGCTAGATTTTGCTGTTGTATCAATATTTATTTTCTCCCACAGCAACTTACCGTTGAATACTATGGTTTTCTCACGCAGCGACTTCCCAAGCAATTAACACTGCGTTTCTTGTGCTGCAAATTTTCCTGTTTTCTCTACAAAAAACTCGTAAAATATACAATTTACACGAGTATATAATATTAAATAAAGTACCTAACCAACTGCTCTTTATTTCATTAAT